>LR580639.1:0-32657 GCA_900536345.3 Caenorhabditis sp. 39 LS-2015 | reverse complement strand
AGAAAAGTCGACAGTCGAAAGTCGACAGTCGACAAAAAGTCGACAGTCGAAGCAGAAAGTCGACTGTCGACAGTCGACTTTTGAAAGTCGACAGTCGAACAAAAAGTCGATAAAAGTCGACTTTCATAAGTCGACACTGCACTCTAGTGTGCACTGCAAAAAAAAAGCCAATAGCTCAGTATACCTGCAAAAAAACTTATATTGATATGAGACATGGTATTGCTTGGATGAAGAACCCAATATGCTTCGAGCATATCCGTCTCAGTAGTCAGCATATAAAAAACGATGAGTCAAATACCTGGGTACATCATTTAATATTTGTTGCCATTATCAATGTTTTTTTTAGTTTTACGTTAAACCTTTCTACAAATACATACCAGTGGTGCATATCATCAATCAAAAATCACCCAACGAAAAATATGAGTTTTCAATTGAAGATGCCCAATTTCTAGCGATCCCACATAAGAGCAATGGTTTGAAGCGAAAAGCAGAGGAAATAGGTCTACCGCTACCCATTAAAAAACTCTGTGTTCCAACTTTTCATTTCTCTGACCCAACTACAACGTTTGTGATACCAAATGAGCAGCTCTACTCAAATATTGAACATTTTCCTGCAATTGCCAGCCAAATTTCACATGAAGACACTCAGATTGATTCAGATGCTGATGACTCGAATAATAATGCAAAACCGGAGTTCCCAATTAAAGAAACTCAATGCGACTCCCCAAAATCAAACACCTTCCAGTCAAACTCTAATAATGATGAAGATGAGCTATTTGAATTGAGTTACAGAGAACTAAAAAAAAAGCTCGCTAGGCATTTATCTTAGTTAACAAAATTTTAACCATTGTTTTACACATGCAGGATAAACATTCTTAACTCATTTAAAATATTTTGTGATAACTAGAAAACGATAGAAATTAAAATTTAAAAAAAAACTGATTTTTCTAGTTTTTGGTGGTGTTCGAATACGGTACCCACTGACAGATCAAAATTGGACTTGTCAAGTGATTTGGGAGAGATAATAAATCTTTGAAGGGTTGCGAACTCGGAATCGACCCCAACATATCGCCAACTACCGTATCAAAGCCCCCCTGAAGCACTGCAAGTGATAAATCAAATTGTCACCGCGGATCACCATCAAGCAGTTTTTTTTCTGTTTCTCCCGCCCATAAAGTTTTCAAATCCGTTTTTCCTTTCCCACTTTCGCTTTCAAAACGCCCGCCTTTTGTTCTAGCGTATTTATTGGATTTTTCGTTCCAGTACTTTCAATAATTTCTTGCTTCTTTCCATCTTATTCTGTCTAAATAACAATCTTCCAAGTTTTGCCATGATTTCTGTGCAATATACTTATTCGGAGCATTATATGAAATGCTATCCGTATTTTAGAATAGTCACCAAATCTCCTGGCAAACGGTTACCTCAAACCTGGAACATTGGAGTTACTGGATTAAAGAAAGATGCTGAATACAAAATCAACTTAAGAATTGAAAAAATTGACAAGCAATCATGCGGCGGCAGGAATCGCTTCACGGAATTGTATGAACGGATATGGGAAACATCTAAAGGACTATGTCTTGGTGAGAAGGTTGGAGAAGAATGGATGAAAGAACCGATTTGTCTTGACCACATCCATATTACCAATAGAGAAGACAAAGCAAGGAAAATGAAAAATTGGGTGAGTCAAACTCAAACTGTTTTTCTGAAAAAAACGTGCTATTTTCAGCTGTACATCGACACTCTATACAAACATTGTCCAGTCTTGGAAATTTCTGAAAGCAATGAATTGAAATCGATACATGTATTTCCTATAAGATATGTTCAATTTATTCCTGTCACCAATTTCTTCAACCAAAACCAAAATAAGGAATTCTTGAAAATTCAATTGGAACCTTTGAAAAAGGAAACAACTAGAAAACGACAAAAAAGCATTCTACAAAGCTACAATTCCTTCGAAAATAGTACTGTCCAAGAGATATATTCCGTTCCTCTTGTAGGAATGCAACCTGAAACTCAATACGAAATATTTCTCACTTCGGAAAGAGCCGATAATTATATATACAAGTTTAGTGATAGGCAGTGGTATATTTCGACGGATGAAAACAAAATTCCGAGAGTTAAACATGAAAATTGCAAAGTACTATCTTTTGGACAAAAATCTGGAGCAGAATGGATGAGTGCTCAACTTAGTTTTGACAGTAACCTTATAAAAAACGAGCCAGAACTCGATTGTAAGTATGGAGAAAAAATAGTGAGTTGTGAAAATAGATTTTTTTTCTCAAGTAGTTTTGTCATTTCAGTTGGATAAAGATTATTTTGTCAAATACATGGTCATGTTGCATGTCATAGATATGCGTATGCCAGAAGAGTTGTTGAAAATCCCAGCTAGTATTTACCATTTTGTACCAGTCAAAAAATACAAGGACCAAGCTATATATGTGCGTCATACTGTTCCGGAAAGCTATTTGAATTCTATGCCTACTCTAGAAATTGCTCCCAGTGAAACTTCGATACCGAACAATCTCCGTTTTGAAATACAAATCACCGGAATGCAAAACGAAATTCGTTACAAAATTAAACTCTCTATTGAAAGGGTCGCCGAAGAACAGTATGAACTTAGTGACGCCGGTTGGGTAGTGTGCACTGAAAAAAAAGAACCAGTACTTCAGTATATCTGCCAAAAAACTTATATTGATATGAAACATGGTATTGCTTGGATGAAGAACCCAATATGCTTCGAGCATATCCGTCTCTGTAGTAAGCATATAAAAAACGATGAGTCAAATACCTGGGTACGTCATTTAATATTTGTTGCCATTATCAATGTTTTTTTAGTTTTACGTTAAACCTTTTTACAAATACATACCAGTGGTGCATATCATCAATCAAAAATCACCCAACGAAAAATATGAGTTTTTAATTGAAGATGCCCAATTTCTTGCAATCCCACATAAGAGCAATGGTTTGAAGCGAAAAGCAGAGGAAATAGTTCTACTTTCTCATTCCTCTGACCATAATCCAATGACAACGTGTGTGGTACCAAGTGAGCAGCTCTACTCAAATTTTGAACTCAACTCTCCTGCAGTTGCCAGCCAAATTTCGAATAGAGACACTCAAATTGATCCAGATGCTGATGACTTGAATAATAATACAAAACCAGAGTTTCCGATTAAAGAAACTATATGCGACTCTCCAAAATCAAACACCTTCCAGTCACACTCTAATAATGATGAAGATGAGCTATTTGAATTGAGTTATCTTATAAATGAGAGAACTAAAAAAGTAGCTTGCTAGGCATTTATCATAGTCAACAGAATTGTTTTTATCCAATTTGCATATGCAAGATAAACATTTTTAACTCATTTAAAATCTCTTGTGATAACTAGAAAATGACAAAAATTAAAATTTTATAAAAAAACTGATTTTTTTAGTTTTTTGTGGTGTTCGAATACGGTACCCATTGACAAATCAAAATTTGATTTGATGAGTGATCTGGGACAGACAATAAATCTCTAAAGGATTGGGAAACGGTAATTTGACACAGTTACTTATCGGTATAAAAGTTTCTATCCGAAGAGGAAGAGATCACCAGGTCCGAGGTCTTTAAATTTTTCTATTACTTTTTTTCTTGACTGAAAGCTCACTTGACTGTAAAATTTCTATATCTTTCTTAATCTTGTCAGTGAATACGTGACTGATAAAGGAAAGCGTGGATGAATAAATTCCAAGGAGGTCTTAGTGATTTGTTGGGCTTAGCGGGCGGCAAGATAGCAAGGCATTCATCCATCGTTTATGGAATGAAGCCAAGAAGCGAGCGGAGAAGAGAAAAGAAGAGAAGCGAGGAAATCGAGAGAAGACGTAGGAAGTAGGGCATACACATCGCGTCACATCCGAACGTGTCCTTCACCTGACCATGCTGGCCTCCAATGCAGTTCTATACTGTTCCACTTCTACGATTTCACGATTTCGACCGTAAAATGGGAAATTGACAAAATTTTTGGACAATTTTTCCACGGTCAAAGTCATCGTCAAAGTTAAAAATCAACGCAAACCAACTAACCCCACACGGACGACCACCCAGATCGATATAGTTTCCGGTGTCTATTTGCAAACTTTCCCGTTGCCTCCCTCCCCCACTGTTATTTCTGCTCTAGCGTAGTATTCCCGCACTATTATATTTCACTACCCTCCCCCGTTTCCCCTCTCTTTCCCTGCTTCTTTTGATCTTCCTCTTCCTCTTCCTCTTTCTCTCTCTCCCTCCCAGTGTGTTATTCTTTCTTTTTTCCCGATTCGATTCGATTCGCTCTCCGCTCTTCCATTCACAATTCTCTATTTATTTTTTGATCGACAGTCCTCTTCCTTTTCCCTCTTGTACAAAACGCGGGAGACCCCATAGAGGGTGGAGGCGGAGGAAAGTGAAGAGTGTTACTACGGAACTTCAATCATCTTTTTACTATTCCTCTTCACTCGAATCCATCCTCTCTATTTCTCTTTCACCATCTGTTTCTCTATCTGTCTAGGTCTAGGTCTAGCAGAACAGAATTGGAAACATTTTCATTTTCATTTTCAGCCAACCTACCCAACCCGCCCAAAGGCCCACATAATGATGTATTGTACAAGTTTCTTCTCCTCCCTGTTGGCCTAGTAGTAGAGGGGTCACAATAACGTTGCTTCTTATCAAATCAGACACCTGACTCATGGAAAGTCAAAAATGATCAAATACAACGTCATTTGAATCGTCCATTTTCTACTCTAGGGTGATTCTTCCCCACTTTCGCATATATGGTTTTGCTACTAGCTCACAATTAGTTTATTTGTACTGAGTTTTTGATCTTTTAAAGATTAATCCAAAGTCCCAGTAAACGCAAATCCCTGGTGGCCTTCCTTCAAGGATTTCTCTTCTTGCAATTCTCACAAAATTCACACGTTCTCTAATTGTTTTTCTCTGTTCCTTTTCCAAATCTTTTCCAAATCGAATTACATTAACTCCATCGGCCGGTCCCTTTCCTTCTCCTACATATAGAGCCTTTCCAAATGAGTCTACGAACTCATTTCCGGTAGGTCTTCCTTCCTTCCTGCCACTTCCACTTTTGAACTGGACGTTTCCTTATCATACCTACCCTCGACATCATTATACGTTTGTTATCTATTCCTAGACCTAGACCCCGAGAACAGAGGACAGGGGAATGTTACATTTCTCTGTTCAGTTCAGCTTGAAGTATTCTATCCCTTTCTGATCCCTTGTGGCAAAAGTGCACACGCTTCTCCTCATGTTTTATGCTCTGCGAATGCTTCGCTTCGCAAAAGCCAAGGGAGCGGGGCGAGAGAAATTCGTGGGTGCCGGTCAGTGCCAATGAGGGTGTCCGGCCGAGTGTATGTCAATGTGAACGCGTGTCCGTCGCCGTCCCTTTGCATTTCTTCTCCATCGTCGTCTGCCGCCATCGCCGTCCGTCCGTCTCCCCATCCATTCAGCCTTCCGAAGAATGAATGGTTAATGACGGCGCGCCGTGTTGGTCCGTGTCGCCAGTTTCTTTTCGTTTCCTCATCTTCCCCTGCGACTCGGCGCCATGCCGCATCTCACTCAATCGTGCGGTCAGTGCAGTCCAGCTGACCACCCAAGCGTTTGGTTTCTACGTTTCTTCGTTTCTTCGTTTCTTCGTTTCTCCGCTTCTCCGCTTCCATCTCTCTGCGCTTCTTCTCTCTCTAAATGACGCGGCGACCGACCGGCTGGCTGGCCATCCGCACCATCGCATCGCCTTGGTCATTTTCCTTTAGTCGCTTTGCTTCATTTTCCTTCTTCTTTCCGCCTCTCTCCTCTAAACTTTATAGCATGAGAGAGGAGAGGAGCTGTAGAAATGATGGAAAAGAAAAGAAAATGAGAATCGATGAGTCAGAAATGGTATTGTTCAGTGGTTTGGACACAGTTTCTTGAGTCATACCTACCTGAAGATTGTCTTTCTCACCTGTCTTTTCTTACGAATCCTTCTACTCGTTTTGATCCATGTCCATGTTCATACAACCATTTCTCACTTCCTTCCTCCTCCAGAACAGCATTCCAAATTAGCTTCATTCCACTTGCTCATCCTTCACTTTCCATTCCCTCCATCTATCTTTCCCTCTCATATACTCCACTGCCATTCATTTTGTTCTCATTCGTCATTCAACTCTTCCTTCATTTTCTCTGGTTTGCACTGCACTACCCTAGATCAAAAAGTTAGAAACCCACTTTCTAGGGATCTGAGCTTTGCTGCTTCCAATCCCCTGAATCCGTGCTAAATCTCTCGGTTTCTCTATGTATAAAACCGCCTAGTCAGCAGCCAGCTGTCCATCGGCTTTCTTTGCTGGGACTCGGATCTCGGCACTTTTGATTCGATCAGACCTCTTCTCCGCGGGGAAATTAGGTATGCGCACGGCACACCGGTATAATGGTCCGTATTATATCCTCTACCTTTCCGCTACCTCTATATGAAGCACGGTGTCCTTTTATATTCCCTCCTTCAATTTTCTCTTTCCCTTCTCCATCTATGTCTCTCTTCTCTCTCCCTTTCTCTCTCTCTGCTACGCTAAAACGGGTCCGCAAGTAGGTCTTCTTGCTCACTCTCTACTCCCTTCTAGCTGATTAGGTTTTGCTATTCCTATTCCTATTCCTATTCCACACTTTTTCACACGTTTTTTCTCCAACGACAAGGAAAACACAAGTAGTAGGGAATTGTATAAGCAAGTTTGTAACTATGGAACGGAAGGAGACAATGTTACACTAATAGCTGATAGAAAAAACCGCTTGTGAAATGATTTTCTCTTGCGGTTGACACTCAACTAGGCGTCATGGGGAGGTAGAAGACCTTCAGCATTTTTTTTTTCTTCATTTTTCAATATCTCTTTGTTATATCTGTTTATCTAAATATCTCCGCTACCTACCTATACGGAATAATTTAGCATAGTCACTTATAAATGCCTTATCAACTTGATCTTCATTTGACGACACCCATTTTTCCTTCCGATTATTAGTACATGAAGACCGGGGGAGACTGAAAGGGAGAGGGAAAAGGAAGTGAAATCATTCTCTGCACTCTTCTCTCCCGCACTCTTATCTTGTCGCCAATTCTTTGCCAACTAATACTAATGCTAATACCGCGGATTATGTCACTAGTGCCAGGTGCAATTGAACAAAACACTGAAACCAGTACTGACTCATGTTATTCTTTTTGTTCTTTTTGGTCAAAAATCCAAAAATCCCTTTTATTTCCGATTTCCAATATCCGATTACCGAGTACAAAATGAATAGCATCATACCACTTACTGACGACCAAACTTCGGTGGAGGACAGAATCAGGGCGTTTAAAGGACATTCCGAGTAATGTATGCACGCTTTGCTCCAATTGGACTATAGACCAGAATAGTTGGGTTGGGGGAAGGTGCACCATGAACATCCTAAACCTTTTCTTATCAACCTCTTATCTATCTCGTATTTGTAACTGTCGCCAGCACGACTAGCACTATTTACCATGCCAATTTCAACTTTCAATGGGTCTTGCTTGGGTTCCAACATCTGGTTGAGTTGAAAGCGTGCCAAGCGACAGATGGCACCGGCGTTCGTTTATTTCTGCATCTGCTGCGCTCCTACGAGCCAAATGGCATTCTCTCATTATGGCAAGTGGGTCAGCTTTCTCTCCCTCTTCCCATTTACACATTCTCATTGAATTTCGAATGAACTACCTACTGTCAGGGTGATATATGGTTAGCCCAACGTTTTGGCCTATCTAATCATGGCGTTCCGATCTCCGCGGCAGATTAGATGAGGTAATTGTCGTTGAGGCCAATTCAATTCAATTCAATTGGCCTAGATCTAGATGGTAGTGGGTAGTCCCTCTACTAGAGGGGTTTGGCTTGGAAAATCAAGTATCACACTCTATTCTAAGTGCAAATCCATTAGACACATTTACATTGTCCTCTTATTTTTGCTTCCTCCCCTCCCCCTCCTCTCCCCCCTTCTCCTTCCCCATTCTTCGTTTTTCTCTAGACGGACCTTCTAGGGTCACCTTCTCTAACATCCTGCGTCCGCTTCTCTCTCTCTCTTTCTCACCCAAGAGTCCTTGGACGTGGGGCCTTAGGGTGTGTGGTCCTTTGCCCCTTACCCCCGTCTCCAGAGAGAAAGCCCTCCCAGTACTATTGTGTGCATTCATTCAGTATGCGCGAGGGGAAGGGACGGCTGTGCTATTTACATTGGAACGGGTCAGCGGGTCGGGTCGATGGCTTTGTTTCACTCCGTTGGTTGTTGCATATCTTTCTTGCAAAAATATTTTATGGCTCCGAGGTTCTTTCCGTGCAAAAATATTCATTTTTGTGTATACGCTACTCCTTTTATCGCTTACTGTCAAGATCGCAACATCGCAACGCAACGCAAGGTGAAATGAAATGTAACCCCGACCCCTTCCTCCTCCAAATATTCATTCTTACATTGTCAAGCCTACATACATACATACTTGGCGTGGCGGGTCCATGTTATTACGCCGTCCCCGTCCCTTTCTCGTTCCCTCTCTCTCATCAACACGTGACCAAACTACGGCTGAAAAATAGCTGAAAATGTCTAGCTCCCCCTTCCCTCCCTTCTCTTCTTCTGCTCCTTTCAGCGCCAAGCGCCACCCAGGGTGTACATGCCAACAACAACAACAGAAAAAAGCAGCCGAAGCAGTCTCTATACGACTGGACTGGGCTGGGAGATGGAGACAGACGTAAACAATACTGAAAAATTATCTTTTTTTTGACTACGTATTAATTCACTTCTTTTCTCTCTTTCTCTCTCTCTCTTGTTCTTTCTGGTACACAGTTTTGTTTCTTGTTCAACTTAAAATTGATTTGCAGCCGTTCTCATCCTCATCATCATCGAGGTGGGAGTCAAGCTTCGGATATCAGCACTACATCGGTCTAGGTGAGTCAAAAACAAGCTGCACAAAACTCAAAAGAAAACCTAATTAGACAGGTAGATCTAGTCAAGGGGTGTCTTGAATCAGTCAACCCTCTACCCGGTAGTCACCAGTGTTCTCGGGTTCCTTACCCCCCATTGACCAGGCGTGTCACACCGCATATTACACACAGCCAACAGTTGTTCGCTCTTTTGACAATCAGACTATTATCTCGCTTCTTCACCCAATTTATTTTCGACTTTCAGAACGTCAAAAGGGCATGGCCACAAGCGCGCCAACTGAACTTGTTCGGGAGGATGGCCACGTGGCATCTGTTGAATCTCCAGCGTCGCCGCCAGTTATCAACACCGCAGGTGGCCAGGAACAACCGGAGATCCTCATGAATGCCCCTAAAACGGAAATGTCCCAAGAAGCTCTGCAACAAAAACTGAAGTTTGGTGAGTTTTTACTCTACTTAAACTCGTATATTTTTGTTATTTTTTTTAGACAAGCACCGAGAAATGTATGAAACCTTCCGGCGCAACAAGCTGGAAGGCAAGGGGTTCAATTCCCCGGCTGCACTAAGAAACCAGCCGACTCAATCAAAATCTGTGTCGCCGATCATGTCACGGAAGCTTTCGCCCAAGTTGAGAAAGAAGAGCTTGCCACCAGTGCCATCGGAAAGTCAGAAAAAACCATCATGCTCATTAGACGTTCCTTTCGAGCAAAAACCAGTGAAATCTGAGATCAAATTGGAACCGGAAGTTGGAAATGTTCCTTCTATTGAAGACCTGGTCAAGGCGGAGTGCAAGGAGGAGATTCTGGAAGTTTCCGAGTCATCTACAGATGACAGCGAAACAAATGTCATGTCGCCACCCCAAATCCCATTCGAATCGAACACTCCATCATCAGTGCCAACGGAAGAAGAGAAAAATATATCATCTGAGTCTATGAAAACTTCAAAGACATCCCCAGAAGAACCTATTTTTTCTCTATCTCCACCTTCTGCCTCGATGACACCTGGAGATGATTCTGGAGAGGAACGAAACGTTAGACCATTGGATTCTGAGCCAGCGCAGAAGTCTGATGCTTCCCCGTCCTCTGTGTCCTTTTCATCTTCTCGGAGTGCATCTCCAACAAGTCGGCAGCAAAGTATGGAAGAGGAACTTCCAGCGGTTGTGGGGACAGATTCAGTGGAACCTGTGGAAGCTCCTGTGCCAACTCCACCAGAAGCGCCGAGAAGAATGTCGGAGAAAGTGAAGAATAGGGTGAGTATTTTATAATCAAAAATTGCCCCCTTTTCCTTTTTAAAATTTGATTTTTTTAGTACGCAAAGCTCCATGAAAAACAAAAAAAGGCAGCGGAAAGGGCTACACGTCTGGAGCAGGAACAGAAGGAGAAAGCTCAGAGAAAACAGGAAAAGCACCGTCAACGAAGCATCAAATGGTACACCCTTCGACTTCTGGAGTATGGTTCGCAGACAGAGAGTCTTGACGAGAAAACGATGAAGAAAGTTAAAAATCACATCAAAAGACGACTGGTGAGTGGAATTTTACAAACTTTGTAAATCTAATTTAAAAAAAAAGAAAAGAAAAGGAAAGCTGATGTTTTCAGAATGAGGACTCCAAATTTCTCACCTGCAGAATCCCACTTACTACAAAATTCGTTGATGAAGGGGACTACAGAAGATGTCATGAATACCTAATGAGCACCACCTGCAGTGTAGACTTGTCTGCTCAGAAGCGGCCGATTGAAGATGATTCCGTTGGAACCAAGATCAAAAAAACAGAATCTGGGAAATCCGAGAGAATTATGGCCGCTAAAGGAAAGCCTCCATCGTCTGTGCCGATGTTTTCTCTTTACGGAGACCTACTGGTTCCTTTGGATGTCACTGCCAATCAGTTGCTAGAAAAAGCTGGACGTCGGATATCATCCCGGAGGAATGAGATCTACAAGACTGAAAAAGGACTGGCATACCCATATGTTCCACCACCGAAGCCTGACTCAAAATTGCTGGAAGAAGAGATGCAGTTCTACAGAAAACAAATGAATAATGGGTTGAATGCCGAAATGAAGAGAGTCATGGAGAAGATGGAGGACTTTGACACTTTAAGACTTCCATGCCCAGAACTTTGTGTGTCAACTTCGGAAGAAGTTCATGATCCGAATTTCAAAAGGGTTTTACTGGCAACATCGATCACTAACGTTGATGGATTCGGAAAAGCTCTTGGAATTGACTTTTCAAAGTTCACAATTGAAGCCATCAATGCTGCACATCCAGAATTGATTATGGATGAGCTTGACCAGTGTCCCCAATCTGCCAACTACAACTATGATATTGAAGGCAACAGAACATGGTACGCCAAGTCAGAAAATCGATATCTAAAAGTCAAGACCTTCACGGAGGATTACATCAGCCGGAGGAGTCAAGCCACTGAGTGTAAGAACTTTAAATTGAAGAAATCAAATAGAAAAAAAAATATGGTTTTGCAGACTTCAAAAAGTTCGTCAAAGCCAAGAACTGGGTGAAAGCGGAAGAGAAGATTGCAAAGGAACTTCTGGATAATCGATACGTCCATCCGGATGACGACGCTTCAATGTTCTACTCAAGATTTGGAACCAATATTGACATTCAACAGAAGGAGAATTTCGCGGAGCAACTTCGGGTGAGAAAATTACGTTAAAACTTATTTTTAATTTTTTTCTTTTAGGAAATCGAAAAGATCCCAGAATTCATGAAACCGGAGCGAGAAGGAAACCTAATCAACCTGCCGATAGTTGGTCAAACGATATTTGGTGTAAACACAGTTCAAATGTACGTAAAACCACCCGGAGCTCGGACTTGTGCTCACATGGAAAACGCGCTGATGGCTAGTATCAATTGGAATGTGGGTCCCGGTACTTGTGTCTGGTACGCTGTGCCTTATGAGTACTACGGAAAGCTCAAGAAACTGATAAAACTCAACGAGCAGTCCTACTTCAATCAAGATTACTGGCCGGATGAGCAGGAGCTCCTTGCAAATGGAATCCCGGTTATCAAGTTTGAGCAGAAAGCGGATCAACTGGTGTATGTGAACACTGGATGTTTCCATTGGGTTCAGTCGAATGGATTTTGTGCCAATGTCAGCTGGAATGTCGGTCAACCGACCTTCACCCAACTCGCGACAACTATGATCTCCTACTCTGATGATCTCGAGGGAGGCCATCAACATCACTTCCCATTGGTAGCAACATGTTGGAGATACGCAAAAGAGAAAATGTACATTGATAACGAGGATATGTACAAAGTGATACGATCGATACTCATCCGATCTTTTGCTCACTCTAAGATGAAGTACGATGTCGCAGTGACAGCTGGAACTGATATCTACTATCGAGACGAACGTCCGGACTTCTTCCACCTCAATCGATGCTACCAGTGTATGCAAGAGATCTTCAATGTGTTGAACTGGTGGGTCATCCCAAATCGGTGGAGTGCTTTCTCGAGTGTGGAGAAGAATCTGGCGGATATCCAAGCTGAGGATAAAGCGAAAGAAGAAGCAGAGGCTAAGGGCATTTTCATCCCACCCAAAGCTGTCGACCTGTTCTCGGAAAAACACTGCGCGTTCTGTGACAGGTGTGCAAAACACATTCACAAGTGAGTTTCTAGAAGGAAAACTGTTGAAATAAAGAACCCACCTTCAGAGAACACAACTTCCGCACCGAGACGACAATGTATTACTCATTGGAGGAAATGGCTGAGATCTTTGACAATTACCGACGGCCGACGCCTGAGATATCGATTCCTGAAAAAATCGATAATTAGTATATATATATATATGTTTTTCAATTTTTTAACTGTTTTTTTTGGGTATTACTTTTATATCCTTTTCTAGGAATGTTATCTATAATATGTATTGTTTTCAATTTTCAATTCCCACTTTCCAATTTCAAAGTTACAAACTTATTTTCCAATCCCACACATTGCCTTTCTCCTCACTGAAATTGTTCAAAATTCCCTCAAAACTTTCCAAATTCCCCCCTCCCCCAACTACCTGAATTCCCCCATCTTTCATTGGAATCCCAGGTCTTTCATCCTTTCCCCCCACCTCATTATCAAAGCCTTTCTCAAGATGTTCATGGAATTCTATTCGTTGGAATTATTATTAATGCAAAATAAGTCGCGGCCAATGGTATTGGAGAATGCTACCGCTTATGATGATGATTTTTGGGTTCTTTTTTGAAAAAATGTTTTTCGAAATTTTTTGAAATAAATAAAGCTGACAAATTAAAAATTTGAACTTACTTTTCAGGATTCAATCGATATTTTCAAACAACAGCATTTTCTGAAATGTTTTAAAAAATTTGGAAATAAGATGATGAAGCAAATCGAAAAGCAGAGAAATGTTCAAAAAAATTAAAAAAGCTATATTTTTCATACTGAATTTTTTTTCAAGCAAGATATGAACGTCTAAACTTTTCTTACAATGAATTCGGATAAAATTTTTCATTTTCCACGATAAAAACATTTGAAAAATTACAGAAACAGCAAAAACCCACCAGAAAACCAATTCGAAATCATTATGAAATTACGAAATAGGTGAGAAGCACAAACGCGCTCCATCGCACTGAAATCTCGCGGCATGCCTGGTGACAAGAGCGTGTGATGTATGTTTCGATGTAAAGAGCAACTCAGAGATGAAAAACTATGGTAGCACTGGTTTTGGCTGTGAAACATGAGAAATGGATATGGGCAAATGGCAAAAATCCATACAACAATGAATTCGGAAAAGAGAGAAAGAAAAAGCAATCGGAACAAGAAAAAAGACGTAATATTGGATGATGGTGCTGAAAAGAATTAAAAAAAGGAATATTGGAAGGAAATTTTGGATTCTCAAAGAATCAACTAGAAATTGGTTTTCAACTGACTGATAAATTTTTAATGAATTTTCATCTCAAAATTCGTTTTCAAATCAGTCATTGCAATGATAATACCATAACAACTTCATTAATTAAAAATATTAATTAAAAAAAAATAGTAAGTTTTCTTTGATTTTTCATTTTCATCGTTGTTTAGTTTGCAGCCAGACGGTAGAGAAACGAGACACCATTCCTCTGGATTTCCTCGCCGACGGAAAAGGCGCCCTACCCAACCCAGGGTGTCGGCGGGAAGGATTAGTCATCATTCTTGACCATTCCTTTCTTCATTGGCTTATTTTTCTTCTGGGATATCGTCTCTCGCTCTTCATCTTTTTCTTGGGTGTTTTTCAGTGATTGTCTTTTGTTAATTTTCTGTTAATTTTCAATGGTTTTTCTAATTCTGCCTTATCTTACTCTGTAAACTTGATTTTCTTTGTTTTTTGAAGTCTTAGTAGTTTTAGTTTCAATTTTTAATTTTCAGGCGCAGTTCCCAGAATTCACCATTTTGTTTTCCACAAACTCTCGTTACAATTTGAACTGCGAACACCCAATTTCAATAGTTGAATGGTTCGTCAATTTTTTTTTAAATCTAGAATAGCCTAAAAGGATTTTAACACAGATAATCACGTATTACAAGTTTCTGAGAATGTTTTTTCTTTGATTTTCTTCACAATCAGTCCAATTTTATTTTCAGCTCTGAAAATGGGTCGGCACAACTCTGAAACCGCAATCTTGAAGAAGGAGGAGCGCCAATCTAAGAACGAGAAGAACCTTGTTGCTGACGATGTTGGCAAGTCAGCTGGTCTTGGAACCATTCCTATTTTACCGAAGTCTCAATCGAGCCATGCTGACTTCCCCAGTAACATTGGTTTTGACGCTGAGGCCCTTCATCCACTTACGCAATCTTCTCCCCTTTCCATCCACGGAGTTGATGTGATTCCTTCCAAATTTTCAACAAAACAGTTCTCAAAGGAAGAAGTTGACATGATTCGGCAATTTCTTTCTACTCAGGCTCGAAGTCTGTTCAACTTCATTACCTCCCAGAAGAAGATGTCGCAGCTTTATCCTGGTCTTTACCAGCCACCTTCTTTCATGGGGAGCACAAGAATTCCGATGGAATTGATTCAGCCGAAAAGTCACCCAATTATTTCAAGTGGCTCCCCGAAAGCGATTACATTTGGTTACGAGAAGAGTTCTTCGGTGGCTGCAGATGTCCAGTTCAAAGGTGACTTAGCATATTCGATTTAGAATGTTAATACATTTTAATTCAGACGTGTCTGTCCCAAAAATTGATCTATTTTCATCCATGAATCAGTCTGGTCCCGGCAATTCGAATTATGATAACGTTTCAAAACGTAAAACCCGATTTGATGACTATATCCCACTAGAAGCAACGGGGACAGAATTGATTGCATCATATGAAGATGACTCGATGCCAGTGGTGCCGGAACCTTCTCAGAAACGCCCGAGCCAATCTGAGTATGAAACTAATAAGACGATTCTGATTCGTGAAGATCAAGTTGCACCAGTGAAAAATGAAGAACCTATGGCATCAACTGCAAAGTCACTTTCACCCACCGCCACAAAGTCCAGCATTGCGAAGACTTTAAAAAAGCAGGAAAAAAAACGTGAACGGCAAGGAGACAATGTTGGAATGGTAGGAGTAATAACCTGTGGGAATGAATTTCAAAAACCCAATTTTTCAGACAAACATCTCGAAGAAGAGCGAATCGTTTGAAAGCGTGAAGAAAGGTAGTTCCACTTCGATCAATGTCGACTCCGATGTTTCTCATTCTACCCACTCCGGCCGTATTCAACAACCTGTTCATTGGCAAAATTCCAGAAAAATACTGAAGCAGAACTCGACCAGAGAAAATAGACTCAGGGTAGGAGTGAAGTTGGATCTTAAACAGTATTTCTCTTAATTTTCAGCGGGAGCAAGAGAATCAATTCAGAAAGAATTCTAGAATTTTTCACCGACAATTTCATGATCGAAGGGCCGAGAATTCGGACTGTAATTCTCTAGATTTTGAGGCTCCCGATTTTGAGAAACGCCCCTTCGAAATCCGAACTGCGGACTTGTCCAAGTTCCAAATCCCGAAAAAATCTTCAAAAGTTGAGTGGAAGAAAGAAGTAATGAAGAAGACCAAACCACATGAGGGCACAAAGAAGGACAAGAGTTTGAAACGAGCTTTCAAGGAAACCCAAGTGTCTGCTTGTCCTCCAAAACAACGAAAGTTGCACAATAGCTCCCAACTGGCCGACAACGAGCACAGTAACAGTCTGATGATCCACGAAGTCACAAAAAAGGATCCGGCTTCGAGCGTCCCGAAGAGGACAATGATAATCAGCCGATCGATCGCTCTGAACTCTTCGGGTCCCGTTTTCTTCTCACCTCTTCCATCTGAATTCGTTAGTACGTCTGAGAAAAAGGTGAGGAAAAAAGACGTCATATTTCAAAGACTAAATGAATAACTTTAGAAACCCGAAAAGAAGAACATCTCCCATGACAAGCACGCGGTGTCTACATCTAAGGCAATCCCGGCAATTTTCTTCTCGAAAAAACTAGATTATTGACAAGTTCCGCTTCCATCTTTTACTCGTTTTGGATTTTAGAACTTTTGTTTAGAATTTCTGGATTTATACCCCCCCCCCCCCTGACCTCTGGACCTAATCCCCAAGTCATTGACATCCACCCTCATTCTAAAATGTTTCCCCCTCCCTTCCGCAATTTCTTTCCATTTTTTTATATTATTAATGATTTGAATTTATCGCCGACCTCTGGAAATGAGCCCCAAGTCGTATATTCACCTTTTTTAATTCCTTTATGTTATTTCTAAAAATAATTTATTGCCCCCCCCCAAGATGCTCACCAAAACTCAGGTAATTTCTCCCCCTCTCCTAAACATATATTGATTGTGTCATTTTCCCGAACGTTTTATCATATTCATGCATCTGTCCATGTAAAGGCATAAGTTATTCCAACAAAAATTCAGAATAATTTTCAGATAAACGATTGCTTTACTGTGACAAGGCGGACTTATTCAGAATGATCAGATTAAAAATGAAAATGATTATGAAAATTAACAAAATATAAGGCATAATTATTAAAAATGTTGTGAGTCACTCAATCGAATGTTGACGAGTCTCTGAGAGATACTTTCCTGACTTTGATCGCACACAATTGACTGCTTGAAATGATCGGAGAGAGCGTTTGTCCAAAACTTTACAACTTCACGATCCTAAAATACTTGTCATGGTACTCAAAGACTTCCATCTTAACAACTAACCTTAGCAAAGCATCCTCTGATTTTAGAAAAAATCTCATCGTCCTTGTCATTACCAGTCGTGTTAATTTTCAGCATATAAAACAATTTGGCCTTCTGGATCCATTCATCTTTGGTGGTAGTCAATGCCAATTCCAGAATCCTCCCAGTAACTATTGGCTCATTGAGCAAGGTAATGTATCGCTTAGCGATTGTAGGAATTAGATCCAGATCAAGATGGATCGGACGAGACACCACGATCAAAATTGCCTTGTCAAAGTGGGAAATTGGGTATTCTCCAGTCGCTGTGATCTTTATTTTCATGATATTAGGACCATCTGGAGTTCGAGTGTTGCAGAAGACACAGACAATGTTGAACATTGTTCTGAAACCAGCAAAATGAGAAAAATCCTAGTTTGTGAGGCACCTGTACTGTTCAAGATAAGTGGTGGCGCAAGGTTTGATTTTGCAGCAGCCATACGGGAGAAGTTGAGATATTGCGAGGATGAATTGCTCGGAAAGGCTGACAAGGGACTCGACGATTACCTAGAATAGCGGTTTTTAAGTGAAAGAGAAACTGGATGTAGACTCACTTGCCCACCAGATACAAGGTGATGAATTAGTAGTTCAAAGTCGCCGGGTTGGTTTTGAGCGTTCATTTGAGCAGCGATGAACTTCAAATTAGCAAGGGCTTCTTGTTTTGTCTAAAAACAACGTCTCGGGTACGAATTTTGAAGTTGGAATGTTAAAATTAACCAAAGAAACAAAAAATCTCAAACACAACACAGCAAACAGTGTGCACAACCCCAAAAACCACATTTATCGATTTTGTACTTATTTGAAGACTTACCAAATTACTGTAGGCCGCTGTTCTTCAAAATTCTATTCTATGTAAATTCTAGAAATTTTGAACCAAAAACCACTCACATCTAGATTATTCTGGTTCAAATGAAGCAGAGACGCTGTGAATGTGTCGAGTTCCAACATTTTCATATTGTTCTCCGATACCTTTCCCATTATTATTGTCTCCCGTTGAGCGTAGCTAATGGTTTGGAGGAGTTGAACAAAAGATCTTGAAATGGAATGAAGATGAAGTTTTTGAAACTAGATTAACACTTACTGATGAACGACTTCCTCCAAATTGAGTTCCTCTTGAATCCCTTCATCCTGTTGCGTAGGTGGGAAGAATGGCGACTTGACATTTCCCATTTTTTCCTTCAAATTGCCAAACCTAGCCAGATAAAAGTCATGGTTGACTGTCAAATGGCTAAGATCCTTGGTGACGACAAGGAAGGAGTAGTTACGGTAGGAGAAGTCACTGGTTGGCTCGAAAATTCTAAAAAATCAGTAGCTATAGTCATTTTTCCATTAAAAACATTGTGGGATACCTAAACTTGTAAATGAGACAGTAGCCGAATGACTCGTTGCCAAGTAGCATTGATGATGGTATTTCCTTTTGGTTCTGGTTGGTATTATGGACTACTGGGAGCGCCTGTTCCGTGTAGGCTTGTTGGCAGGCTTCCTGCACTCTTTGATGGACATTTTGGTTGAGAGGAGTCTAAAAAATAGAATTTTACTTTCGGTTTCCTAACCTATCCTATTTGCTCACCTCTGTTGAAATATAGCTGACCAATGCTTTGTAGTCTGTAGTTGCGATGTTTTTGGATATTAATGAGCATTGGTAGCATCTGAATATGAGATGAGATAGGATTTAAAAGTTTCATAAACAAACCTAGAACTCGATTCTCTATTAACTTCATAACCTTTAGTATCCCTTGCCGGCTGTGTGACCATAAGGACACGAGGTCCATGGTACTTGCAGTTGGTGCAAAGGGCAATTACCACATACATCTAGTTGAAGCAAGAGAAAAGAAGAAAACGGAACTCGGCCTGTTCGAAAAATGAGAAAAAGAAAAAAGAATGAAAGGAGTGATGGGAGCGCCGGTGACAATGAGTGAACTTTCCACAATTTTTTGGGAGGTGAGAGATAGAGAAAAGCTATGTGAGATGGAGAGGTGGATGAGGGGAGGGGGAAAAGGACAGTTTTTGAATTAGGAATGTGTGGAAATTGGTTTCGGCGAAAAAAGACAGGGAAAAGGGAAAGGGAAAGTCCGAGCCGAACTCAGCTTGTTATTTGATATGGTACATCGTAAATGAACAGACGGTGTCTGTCCGTAGCGTTACCATCTTTTCCAAGGATTTTATGACCAGGAAAGAGCCAGAGATCAAAAGAGCAATGCCCCTGATAATCACCAATCACAAACAGTACCCGATCGATAATTGGTGGGATACGCAGCGGTATCTCTTTTTGAGGGGAAATAATATGCGAAATAACAAAAAATATCTGACCAACATTTCATTTGATTTCATTCCATTTAAAATGAAAAATATGTGCATTTAGTACTTTGGAAGATTGGTGGATGGTGGGAATCCGCACTTGATCCTCCATTCCTCGACCTTCTCCACCGATCGGCGAAAGTTGGCGAGACACTCTTGCTCCTCGGGGGTGAAGACACGTGGAGCAGTGTCGCTTTGGTTTTGGTTTGAGGATCTGAAAATTTATATTATATAAGCTGGGCTCCTAGGCAGATGGTAACTCACGTTGGGCCCAAGTTCCTTCGATCCATATCTCGCTCGATTCCCTCTGGACGAACCAACTTTGACAGCATTTTGTGACTGGAAGAAAGACAAAGCGTTGAGTTGAAATGCAAATGCAAACGAACGATGCTTGCCGGCCTTCCCTCCAAAAAAAAGACGAACGAAAAGGAAGAGCGAAGCGAAAAATATACCTTGTATGCAAAAAAGAAGGGGAAAACGACAAGTGGGGGGATGGGAAATGGGAAAGGGGAGGGGGAATGGATGGCGAGCACTTCTGAATTATACGCTCCGACGAAATGTATCCATGACTACAATGTGAGCCATGAAAATGTTGGAGGGGCAGCTGCTGAAATGCTTTTTTTCTTCTTTTTTGGGAAGGGGGGGGGGGAAGGAGAGACTGATTGAAATGAAACTTACTCGGAAAAAAAATGAGATTTGATTTATCATGGTCTAGCTGTTGATTCCACTTCTGTCACAAACTCTTACTACTGTCAGCTCTTTTTTCCGTGCTTGAACACCTGGAAACATTAAATTCCTATGATCATAAAAATATCCTACTTTTGATAATGAACACTATTTCAAACTTTTGATTTTCTCTTCAAACTTAAGATTTTCTCTGATGAAAACTCTGAATTTTCTCTTCTTTTAAATTCAATTTTTCTCTACAACTTATTGTAAGAGATCAAAAGATCATTCATACCACAGCATAAGATCCTCTTTGTGTTCCTCCAATAAGGCTCATTGCAGAATATGGTGCATAACGACGCCGCTGATCCGTAGTTGGAAAATATAAAGATAGCAAAGTTAAATGCTTCTGAAAATTTTCCATCCGTTCAAGTTTTAGGTGTAGAATTCAAAAAAAAATTAATTTACGTTGCATTTCAGACAATTGTAATGACAAGCTGATAACAATAGTCGACCCACCAACTGCATAGGCTCCTAGGGGGAATAGCAGCTGGAAATCCACGTTGTTCGAAATTTTTTAACAAAAAACTACCTGAGCACACAATAAAACGATGAGTCTCCTTTGAACATTTCTAGAATGTAAGCTATGATTGAAAGCCATTGAATTGATAGCTTTCAATGACTGATACAAAAATAGAACCATAAAAAAGCCACCGATGCAGCAAGATATGACTCCGTAAATCACCACGTAGAAATACTTTCTTGCTTCACAGATAAATGCTCCAGGTTGATCCAAAAGGAAGTCAATGCAAGAGTAGGTTTGTCGCATTTGAAGTCGCAGGATATACTGTTCAGTGTCCAGGGCTTGATGGATAAGGGCTATGCTCAGAAACAGAAGGGTCAGGGCAAAAATCCAAATTGTTGAGTAGGTTAAAGTTCGTAATTTCAGCCTAGGACATTTTTTAAGAATAAAAATTTTAAAGTAGAGTACCGTGAACTTGGCAAAATGATATTCTGCCATCTCCAGAAGAAAATCTCAACAATTGATGACGCCGAGATTGTCATACAGACCAGGGAAAGTGTCAGCATCATACGACAATCCATAAAGTTTCTGTAGAGCCCTACAGAGTACCCCATGGTCATTTCAGGGATGACTACTGGCGTAAGTCCCATGGCAAATGTAAAATCCAGAAATGTCGAAGAGAATTGATAAATAAAGAGGTGCCATCTAAAATTGAACTTTGAACCTTGTTGACCAGAGATCGAAAGATCAAAAGATCAATTCCTCCCACCTGAAAGTGTTCATGACTTTTGGCGAGAGAAAAACAATGCAATAGAAGGCGTAAACATTGACTGGCGCTTGAACATGCCAAGAAATAGTCAAGATTCTCAAAAACGTCTCGGGATACACGTTGATGTGTTGGCATGTTGTCATATTAGCGATTTCTAGAAAAATAAGAGGGATTCTTGAAATGTGAAATGTCAAGTGAAAGTTTGGGGTGAAAGGGAGGGGGGGGAGTACTTGAAACATATGTAGATGCTAAACGAAAAACGAAAACGATCCACTCAGTCATTGTCATCAATTACACCCCCCCCCCCCACACTCCGGCGCACAGTCAGTCATTTTCTTCCATTTTCTTCCATTTCCTGAATCTGAATCCGAAACTGAATCACTCTTGCTTGTTTTTCTTGTTTTCCTTTTTCCAAACAAAACACTTTGTCGTTTTTCGTTTTAACTTCGACTTTGACTTTCGCTTCCATTCTCGAGCGACTGACAGACTGACCCAGATCCATTTGATGAGCTCACAGCAGGTAGCGACTTGGAATTGAATGCAGGCCAGTGTCATTCTCAAAATTTGAGAAGAAGATGCGTGTGTTTTTCCTTTTCCTACTTCTGGTCCTATTTCCGTTTACCAGTCACGGTACGTTTTATAAAATTCCAACTGGAAGAAGATATACCTGGTCTAATATCCGGCCAATTCATTTTCAGCACAGCTAACTGTTGGCGGATGGTTTTTTCCTGTCTCCGTCCCTCCTCCAGACCCAATTGACAACACTGTTTATGATGAGGATGTAGGCGTTCCAGCACCTGAAACTATGAATGTCACACATCAGGAGATCAAGGTAAGTTGAGACGAGAAAATTAGATTAACCGAAGAGGTCACCTAGGATTACTATGAGAAGGATAAACTGGAGAAATGGAACAATCAGAAGCCAAGATTACAACCGGTTTATAAAAAAACTTTACAACAAGATCTACAACAAGTACAGCAGCAAGAAATCCAAGAAATCCGACACCAGGTGACAGTTTTTTTCTTTTCTTTTCGTTTTTCTCTAATTTTGCATAAATTCTTAGCTACTTCAGAACGCCAATGATCATGCATCAACCACTCACGACCCTTTTGAGATATCCAAGTCGAAACAGTTTCTTCCTGGATCAGGTGAGTAGATTTTTTTTAATTGTTTTTGCTGAATGAGTTTTTGAACATCTACTTCTACTTTAAGGACTCTCAAATTTCTTTCCAACACCTTTAAAGGACATAAAAATGAACGACGAGCCAGTCATCACCATGTCAATGACACCGATTCGCAGTTTGACACAACCGGAAGAGGTTTTGAAGCTTGTTATTCAGTTTTTGGCATTTATTTCTTCAGCTGATGTGGGAGTTGTTATGATTCAATTTTCAGATATCCTTGGAGGAGAAGGAACAGGAAAAGGAAAAAGATCAGAGCACGGAGCACGAGAATTTTCAAAATTTTCCAAATTCCCAAGTGAGCTCGACGACTGAGAAGGTGATGCCAACCAAAGTACCGTTTATATATGGTTAGTTAGTCAATGTCCATAAAACACCACCATTTAAATGACTCCAAAAAACACGCCAAATTTTCTTGCAAATTACCATTGCAAATGAAGAGAAGAACAGGTGCAATTTTCAGAGCTCCCCAAAGCCAAATCATATGACGATCCAATGTCAGCTGTGGAGAAGGAAAAGGATATGATCAAACTGAAAAGAGACGTGTTCCGCTTGAGAAATGAGATGAACCTGGTGAAATCGCTTCTGAATAAGCTGTACAAGAAGAATTTCCGGAAACAGAGAGATTTTATTATGAAGAAGAACCCAGATCCGGTTATGAATACAAGCACCAGATTGTCAGCTGTTCAGGCTGAAAGAAACCTTGGCGAATGGGTTCCATTTAGAAGATTGGAGCAGCAGAGAAGAAGTCAAATGCACTTGTGAAGAAATTCTGCGACTTGATTTTCCTCTTCTCATGAATCCTTTTATCCCCCTTTTGCATGTATTCTTTGCTTGAAAATCCGGTTATCCAAAATACAAAATAAATGATTAGATAATCATCAAATCCTTATCAATCCTTATCGTTACGCAATGCCGAAGAGGTTGATATCAAATTGAAACAAATCAAAACTTCCCTGCTTTTTTTTCCTTTTTTTTCCTTTTCCAGCAACTTGGTTATGTTTTCGATATGTTTTTCATGTCTATTGTAATAGATTTCTGACTTGACTTGACCAAAACTAGATTACCTTCACCTACCCTCACCTAATTGCGATACAGATACCTCCTACCTAAATTGTATGCTTTTTTGTCGTCTGTCCGTGTCGTTTCGGTGTTACTTTGTTATTTTTCACCAAAATCTAATCCTTAACAGTTTGATTTTCAACTTGACGTTGACAAAGTGACGGTACGGTACGGTTGACCATTCCATTCCATTTTCAATTTTTCCACTTGCGAAACGAGAAGAGATAAAATCTCATGTGATTTGTTTGAATCGCCAAGACAAGAAAAGAACAGAAAAGGTCGATTGTCGAAACCGTTACGTACGTTAAAAGTTCATCTAGAAGTTGTTGGTAGGCAAGGCGAGAAAGCGTGTCAATGTCAATGTTAGTGTCCGAATGTTTGAGAACTAAGAATTCAAAATTCAAGGTTAAAAGAGGTTGAAAAAGACGATTAGCAGCACAGTTTTCGATACCATCATTTGCTAAATTCTTCAATTTTCACTGAAACAGAAGAAGAAGAAGAAAATTAAATTGAAAAACTTTATTGACCTCCCATCGCACATTTCGCAAATTTCTCATCACTTATCAAACGTTATCAAATCGGCACTCAAGGTTTTTCAATCTGCCTCGAGAATGTTTATAGTATTACTACGTACTGTTTGTTTTTCTTGTAGTCGTCTTGGTTTTCAGATCAGAATAGCCAAACTTTTAGTTCCTTCTCCTTATATGGCATGCATGCGGAATCAGTTGGAAGAATATAAAATGGTAGTTAAGTTGGTCATAAAAGGAAAAGGACAATTCATAGGGTAGGGAAACTGGTTTTGAACAATTTTTTTTTTTTTTTTTTTTTTTTATTTTTTAATTTTTTTTCAATTTGCAATATTTTTTTGTTGTTTGCTGGGCTTCCGGTTCCGGTGAAGGAAAGGAGAGGTGTTCGTAATGATCAGTGATTGATACTTTGCAACTTATTTTAAACTGAATTTAAAAAATAACAGATTGGGAATTTCAGGTAGGTGACATTCAGAATTGACCAAAATTTTTAACAAAATTGGATTCTAGATTTCTATTTTTTTTCCACTGTCTGTTCTCTTTCTGTTCTCATTTTTTCTCCTTCTCATCATCTCATTTTCTTCAAATTTCACTGAAATAGGAATCACTTGACATTGAACATATTTTGCCCCTTCACCCTTCTCCCCTACTCATACCCCACTGAGATCAAATTAAAGTACCCCCTAGGTCATTCATTCCCATTTCAATTCCAACCGTTCATTCTTTCTCTATCATTCATCTCCACCATCTCATCTCGACTTCTTACTTCAAACCCCGCCCTTTCTGTTTTTCGTACAGTGACCCCCCTCCTCCTCTCCCCTTCAATTCTTTTCATTTCAGTTCTCAGACCCTCGTCAATCTTCTTCATCTAGATTGTAAGGTCTGGGACTAGTTGAACTCTGCCACTAGTTGAACTATGTTCTTGGTATTAGGATTTGGATTGATACTATTGTCATTGCCATCTATCACATGTCAACAAGTGGAACATGAGATCCCGAAATTCAAAAGAGGACGTGAGTCATTTTTTTATTGTTGTCATGATCTATTTTCCATTCCAGCAACAACGCTATTCGATGAAACTGCGCTGTCAAATCCAAATTCGTTTGATTACGATTTCTCGGACGATTTGAATAAGCCCGCCGACAAACAGGATCTGTACGATCAGTTTATAGATCAGCTGCCCATGTTTCATATCTATAAACTGGGAACTGATCGGGGAGTTACACAAGTGCCGATTGTCACTCGTCCAGGTGACACCTGGTTCACCCCTTCAACTCTGAGCAATAAAGAACAAAAGTTTACATTCTATCTGACGACAACACCAATGACGCCAAAGAAGGTCTAGTTTCTTCTTTTCAGTTTCCGTTTCCGTTTCAGTTTCAGTCATAGGATCAGGGTCAGATTAGTATCGGATCGGATTATCATTATCCGACTTGACATGGATCACACATAACCTTCCTTACGTTTTCAGGCAACAACTACCAAAGCTCCTCGCACCAAAGTACACACAACTACTGAAACCCCAACGACAACGACTACAGAAGCTCCAGAGACAACGACACCAACAACAACAGAAACGCCAACTACCACCACAACAATCACTACGTAATTGGATTACAGTCATTTTTCAGTTATTGTTTTAGTTACACCCTTCCCATCTCCTCCTTTCAGCCGTCATCGTCGTCCTTTCAAGCAGCCACCACCAGTTTTCAAGGTTCAAAACATTCCAACAACCACCACCACTACCACTACCACAATTGCCCCTGAGACAACGGTTTAAAATGGTCTACAACCATAAAATAACATTTTTTGCAGCCTGCCGTAAATCGAGGACCAATCTGGCGTAAAAGTGGTGTTATCTTTGATAGTACAACAACGCAAAGACCATTGACAACGCCTAGACAATGGACGGTTAGAGGGTTCAGAGTTCGAGTCACTACTACCACTACGGAGGCTCCCAGGGTCACTAGTACCGACGCACCAACTACTAGAGTACCATGGTGGAAAACAACTACCGCGAATAGATGGGTAGCTGGGTGAGTGGAAATTCGTCATTTAAAAAAAAATAAGACAAAGACAAAGAAAGACATTTAAAAAACCATAACCACATCATTTTTTTTATATTTACCCACCCAAACGACAGACCAAAAAGCTCATAGATCATAATCCTCTAAAAATATGAAAAGTTGTATACATAGCCAATTCATCAAACGCATTGTTTTGCAGACCACGTCACCCGCCACGTTTCAATCAGAATCAGAATTGGAAGCAACCAATTAGAACTCTTCAGGAGACTGTTGGAAGGACGGTTGCTCCCCAGTAAGTTGAAATTTTCAACTGGGAGATTCAAAGATCTTCTCGAGTCTTTTTAAAATTCCAAGAAGGCTTTGCTTTGATATTTTGATATTTTGAAAAAGGGGAATTCATTTTGAAAATTACTTTCAGAGAAGTGTTCTTTCTTTAAAGTTTTCTTTGAAAAAAAAAACTGAGAAAAATTATGATGATGATGATGTCAGAGAGGGATTCTAATTGGGTTTGATTCTAAAATAAAAAGTTCTCTTTTTCTTTCCGGCTTTGAAGAATTGGAATTTCTAGAATCCATTTCTAGAATGTCATTTTGTGTGTTTTCCAGAATCGTGGATCCGATTTCGCAACATCAACCAAAACCAGTTGTCATCCATACCGGTCGCTACCAAGGCCCAACGTACAACTGTCGTGTGCTGAATCCGTTCACAGACGGAGAACCGTCATCTGAGCACGACTCATCCTGTAAGATGCTTTATCCCGGATTATCACTCGACGGAACGTGTCGCTGTTTTTACAAGGTAAACTAACAGATAAAAGATCCGTGAGAATTCGAAATCATGGGCGATCCGTCGACCGAAATATCCGTGGCTTAGCCGGTATTATCCAGGAACTAGAGTCATAGGCGGGGAGGAATCCTGACAAGATTTCTAGGCATGCACATGACGTGACGTCTATCTTCATCTGCCATTTCAAATCTTGCATTCAAATTGGAAATTTCAAATTCAAATCTTCCCATTCCACAGGTGGCCGGAAGAGACGAACACGGATGCGCGACAGGCTTCATCTACGCGTGCCGAGCCATCGGTCTGAGGAGCATCAGCGTCTAGTGATTCTTCTGACTCCCACCCCTCCCTCTTTCCCCTCCCACTTTCTCCTCCTTTTCCCAATTCGGGTGTACATATACATATATATATAACCCATCTCGTTCATCCTTTTCATATATCATTCACACCTCCGCTTCTGATCTTATTTTATATCCTTCCTCTTTTTGTTTCTTTTTTTCGTT
Source organism: Caenorhabditis sp. 39 LS-2015 (assembly GCA_900536345.3). Lineage (NCBI taxonomy): Eukaryota > Metazoa > Nematoda > Chromadorea > Rhabditida > Rhabditidae > Caenorhabditis > Caenorhabditis waitukubuli. Next base: position 5,210 of record LR580639.1, on the reverse strand, counting down.
TTGATTTGTCTTTTTCTTCCAGCTACCAGCTCAAACCAATTCTCGCCGCTTCCTTTATGTCGCTGTCTACCCTACCCCTACCCCTACCCCTCCCGCCAATTTGTGTTTTGTTTTTTTCAAAAGATATTGGTCACTAAAAATTGAATAATTGATCCTGTCGCTTCCTGCAGCAATGGGGCAGAGGGGCAGAGGGGAAGTGAGCGAATAAACGAGAAAAAATATATTTGTTGTGTATGGGTCCAAAACCACTATTCCGCTTATACTAGTTGCGTCTCACAAGGAAGATGTTTCTGTTTGCAAAGAACTTTTCGATTGCTACCATGAATGAGTAATGGTACCAGGAGAGATGTCTAGGAGGAGAAGCAGCAGTTCTTCTTCCTTTGGTTAACTATTAACTATATGAGAAGCCTTATAACGGGAATTCGACATTCACAATTCTAAATTTTACATTTTGAAATCTTCCCACCATTACGAATTTACGAATTTACGAATTCACATCCATTTTGTAAGTCTTCTCTAACCATTAAGGCTTCAGCTTCTGTTACTAATCAGTTCCTCCCTCCCATTTGTGCCTAACTAGTATCAAATTTCATGCCAAGCAAGTCCACCCACACCTTCCCCTCTTTCACCTGCTCATTCGATTTGCTTCCCTCGCATATTCGAGTAGGTCAAACGTGAATTTGAGTTGAATTCCTTTTGATTTCTGTTTTTCTGTTTTTTTTTCTTGGCTTGTTTTAGCACCTATTGTTCCAAAATTTCTGGATAAAGAAAAAAATCTGCATCCAAATCTTTGGCATTCTTCATCGGCGAACAAGTGAACAATGGTCGGATGGAGAGGAGAGGAGGGAAATTGAGATATACAAACTGGCGGCGCCTTTTCTTTCACTTCCATTTTCTAGATTTTGATTACTTCTCTGCCATCGAACACTGAATGGACTGCCAGCGTTTTCTCGTCTTTGCGTCTTTTCGTTTTTGCCTTTTTGCTCAGAGGTGGTTGGTCAATACACCTGACTGGTCGCAGACATGAATAATGAGGATGAGGATGAAGATGGATTCGTAGGCCAATTAGGGCTCAGGTCTCTAGTCACTGACTCATTTTTTTCCTTAGTTCATGTAGTTTTACACCTCTTTGGTCTTCTTGAGGGGGAGGGGTTTCTGAAAACCGTATTCACTCATAGATCACTCCTATCCATATCCTATCCTATCCATAAAATCTCAGGATAATACCATAACACTTTCCTTGGAATTGAATAGAAATTGAATATAGTCCAGTTCTTGTCCCGTGCTTTCTCACGTTTCTTCCACGACGCCGCGACCCAAACCCAAACAATTAGTGCAAAAGAAAAGGACGGAAACGACTACAATTTCATTTCACATTCTCATTCCACATGAGGGTGGTGGTGGTGGCGGTCATTAGCTTAGTGCAAAACGCAAAAGATTTGCTCCAGCAATTAGAGCCAATGCAAATGACATAGACTATGTGCGTAATAGGTTTCAAGACGACACACACGACACCCTCCCACCATTATACCAGAACCACGTGCGGAAGATTCTGAATTCCTACGTGTCATAGTTTTTGAGTATGATTCACCACTTCCTTCCCCTTGAAGAACCCCAAGAAGTATGCCCAAAGATCCTTTGCGATGCATGTCTTATTCATTTTTAATCTTATGGGGGGAATAAGGGGGAGTGGAGAGGGGTGGATGACCGCTTTTAGGTGTGATGTCGGCTGGGGAGGGAATGGAACAGGAACTTTTTTGGATGATGTGGGTGGGGTGGAGTCGAGTGTTGAATGAATTGAATGCTCTGACCAAATAGTGTCATCGAATATGATGATGGTTTCAACTCCAACTCCAAGTTAACAATCGGATCCAATTTTTGGGCTCAGTGAGCCGAGAAGAACCTCGAAGAAATTGGCAAAGGGAACGTGATGTGTATTTCTTTTCTTATTTCTTATTTCTCATTGCCAATCTTCCACTACCACCAATCGTTGCCTCTTTCTCTTTCCAGGCCTTTCCTAAGATTTACGACATTATGTCTGTCAATCGTTTCGTTTCGAGACCCATAGGGCATACACACCCTCAACCCGACCTCAATTTCTTTTCCCTTCCTTCCCTCCTTTCCTCTTTTTTTGGATGTGTACATACACCTAGCCCCGCCCCGTTTCTCGATATTCTCAAATCTCCTGTTGTTTTTGAAATTAATCCGGCTCCTCCTCCTTTTCCTCCTCTTCCTTTTCCTCTTCCTTCAGTTCCGTTCTCCATATTCCAAAAGGGGCGGATTATAAGAAAGTGAGCTGCTCCGCCCAGCCTAGATTTTTATTTTTTCATTTGTCTCCACTCTAGTGAACTAGCAAAGGACAGCTTATCAATCAAGTTTTGTTTTCCGTGTCGTGTCCCCTTCGTTTTCGCTTTCCAAGAATTGAAAAGGTGTATCTCAGAAGTTTCAGTGGTAATCATGTACATCAAGACGATCCTGCTTGCCGTCTGCTTTTTCATGTTCCAAAGTCAAATCGTCGACGCATTGTATGTTTATTTTAAATTTCTCTTTCTCTCCAAATTCTGAGGTCATTTCCCTTTTTTAGATACCTAAAAAGAGCAGAGTTCGATGATCCGCGAATGTTCTCCTCATCATTCGGCAAGCGATCCAATGCTGACAGTGAGCAGGAGATGATCCCGGACGGCCAAAAGTACTACGCGATTCGACTTCAACGACGTGACGACTATGATGACCCAAGATTGATGACAATGTCGTTCGGAAAACGAGCCCTCCTGCCATCCCTAGCTGACTTGCACAGGTACACAATGTATGACAAGCGTGGATCGGATATTGATGACCCCAGGTATTTGCATATTGGATTTTCGAGAAATTTATGGTTAATTTGATCAGATTCTTCTCCGGCGCATTCGGCCGGAAATGACATGACATGGGGGGCGCTTTTCAATGGGAGCAAAAAAGCACGACGTGACAGCTAATCAATAACGCAAAGAATAAAAGAACCCACGTTTGATTATGTAATGTTTTGCTCTTTCTCTTTCTTTTATATCGTCATCGTCATCAAGTAATAAATTCCATTTCGTTGTTGCGCTTGGCTTTTTTTTATAGACCTATTTTTGAGTCATTGGGGATTGGAAAATTTGGCTTCTTAAAAGAAATGATATCATTTCAGCTCAGTTGTAAATCACTGTCACATGACTGACTTTTGGATCAACTTCTTCTTCTTCGACGTCGTCTTTTTCTAGAACAGGATTACGCGGGATTTGAGATTTGAGATTCGCGATTTAAAAAATGCGCGTCAATAGTACATCGTCACTGGAAAAAAAATCAAAGCACATTTTGTTTTCTGCTCAGCTTCATGGCATTGTTAGTAATGCCCTTTCACTCCTTTTCACTCCTTTTCACAAGGTTGACTCTGACGGGAGGATTAAGACTTAAAGTCCACTTCTATTCAGAAGAACTATCAGGTACATTTGTTATTCTCATTCTCCAGACAAGCAATGGTGAATTTCGCTAGAAGATTCAATAGAAGATTTGATGAAAAATGAAATGCAGATTTATTTGCAATAACAAAAACAAAAAGTTACTCGCATCCACAACAACTGTGAACATCATTCCAGTAGCCTTGAGTGTAGGCTTGACGGCATCCAGTTGGTCCACCGTTATGGTTACGAGCCATCACTTGACAAGCTCCCATTCCAAGGCCATTGCATTGACTCTTGTAGCGATTGTAGTAATTCTGAGAATACACTATTAATCTTCTGGAAAATCCAACAGCTAGTTCTCACTTCAACACAAGTGGTTGCGCAGCTGAGGTCATCCGAGCATCTCTTCCAGGCATCTTCCGTAGATTCTCCGGATTGCTTTCCAGGCTGACCGCAGTCTTCATAATACGGAAGTTTGATCTGATAATACCCACAGGAAAGGGATCCCAGATCCATTTCACATCCGATTGGTTTACATCCGGATTCCTTCACGCAGATGCAGTGGAGGCCTCACCACGCTGGTCATCCGGCACTCCGATGACGGCGCAATCCTTGACTTTCGGGTGCAAGAGGAGCACGTCTTCAATTTCCACCGGCGGCACTTGCATTCCGTTCACCTTGATAAGCTCCTTGATGCGTCCAGTCACACTGACCCGGCCCTTCTCGTCAATCGACCCCAAGTCTCCCGTCTGCAAGAATCCGTCCTTATCGATAATATCAGCTTCCTCCTTGTTCAGATAGCCCTTCATCACTGTCACCCCGCGGAAGCAGAGCTGTCCGACAGTGTTCGTCGTCGTAATCTCCTGCTTATCCTTGCCGACAATCTTCAACTCGTAGGTGGGTCCGACGATGCCGACAGTCTCGAAACAGTTCCCGTCTTCAAAACTTGGGAAGGTGGTAAACTGCACCATTTCCGTCATTCCGTACGCCTGACACAGCCAAGTGTTTGGGAAGCGCTTGCGGACCTCTTCGCAAATCTGCTTTCCGGCAGTCGCTCCCGCAGACATAATGACTCTGAGGAACGGGTGAACGTTGAAGATTGGCACCATCGGGTCCTTGGCGAGAATGATGAGCATCGGAGGGACCAGCCATGCGAGTTTGACCTGGAAAGTCAATAATGATACAGACAGAGATGCAGAATCAACGAGCACCTTGTAAAACTTGATGCGATTCAACATGACAATCGTGTCGTACTTCTTAAACACCAATCCAGTCATTCCGACGAGAACCGACTCGAGCATCGTGTTCAGCCCGTAGGCATGGTACCAGGGAAGCACCAGAAGAGTCGCCTCCTTGCTCCACGTGGGTTTCTCCTTTCCAAACATTGCTTGGGCGATCTCCGTTTCGAGGTGACTGGGATTTTAGATTTTAGATTTCCGATTTGATTACAGTATCCCTCCCTACCTCTTTGCAATATCCAACATGGCGCTAATGTTTCTATGCGACAGTTGGCAACCTTTCGGTCTTCCGGTAGTTCCCGATGAGTACGGTAGCAGGGCAATCGAGTCGGGTCTACAAAACAGTGATAAGGTACTGATAACAGGGGACCTTATCACTCACGAGTATTGCAAGTTGATTGGCTCTGCAACTGTCTGCGAGAGCTCCACAAAGTCCAGAACATTCTCGGGGAAGTCGGTTCTCATCGGGAATGTACGGAGGCAGATGATCTTCTTGACACCTGGACACTTGGCGACGGCGCGGCGGATACGGGCGAGACGGTCCTCGTCG
>LR580628.1:0-14239 GCA_900536345.3 Caenorhabditis sp. 39 LS-2015 | reverse complement strand
AGTGGACCACCACACGGCTTCACGGGGCGAGGAAGCAGTGAGGGAGGGACGGAGGCAAGGGGAAGGGGGGAGGGGTCCTCTTTCAATTGCAACAACATTCTCCTCCTCCTCTCTCTCTCTCTTCCTCTCCTTTCCCCCGAAATTGAGATGGCTTGTCTTGTCCCTCTAGTAGAGTAGCAGTTGGTCGCGTCGCAGCGAATCGAGTCGCGTCGTCTGGTGCATTGGCATGGTGCCAAGTCTATGGAGACGCAGAGTGTCATTTTGACGGACGCAGAGATGATGATGAGATTTAGTCGGAAGGAAAGGACAGAGGAAGGGGGAGGAGAGGAGGAGTGCTTCTTGATGGGATGATGGGTGGAGGGGGGGGAGGAGGAGAAGTACATGCATGATGTTGTTTGTTCCGGTGAGTAAGGGGATTAGGGGCGGGGAGGGAGAGGATGATAGGGGATGATAGGAGGATGAGGAGGAAAGAGGAGGAAAGTGGGAAGATAATGAGGGAGGACAGAAGGATGATAGGAAGAAGGACATTGAAACGACAGTAGAAACAGGAGGAAAACTAGAGGCAAGCGAGAGAAAAACGGATGAGAATGATAGGGAAACTATAGCAAAATGATAGGGAGAATGTATGGATGACAAGAGGATAATAGGAGGATGACAGAGGAATGACTGAGGGAAATGGAGGAAGGCGGGAGGAAGTGGATTAGAATGATAGAGAAATCAAATTAGAATGTCAGAACAATGATACAGGACTGACTGGCGGATGGCAGGAGGATGATAGGGGAATGACCGTAGCAAGAGGAGGAAAGCGAGAGGAAAACGGATCAGATTGACATGAGATATGATCCTAGCAAGAGGAGGAAACTGGATGAAAAAGCGGGAGGATGATTGGAAGAATGATAGGATGATGATAGAATGACATCGAAACAACCGTAAAACGAGCAGAAAATTAGAATGAAAAGGTTAGCAAAATGGGAAAATTTGAACAAGAACTGGATAGCTGTGGGATAGCCGAGAATCAAGTCGCCTCTCTCCTCCTCTCCATCCTCCTTCTCGCCTTTCCTTTCCCTTCTCTCCCCTCCCTCCTTCAAAAGTGGTAAACAGGAGGACGGACAGTCAACAACAAAAAACAACAACACCACACGAGCCAATCGTCTCTCCCCTCCCCCCGACGGATTAGTAGTCGAGGAGAGGAGAAAAAATTGGAATTGGAATGGAAATGGTGATGAGATTGCGTGTTCCGGGAACCGATTAGAATCGGGAAATATGTACGAGGGTAGCAAAAAACGGGGGAAAGAAGCAGAGATCGAGATGTGAGGGAAGGGGGAGAGTGGAGGAGGGGATGGGATGGGTATTGAAGGGATTGGAATACATAGGTACATTTACGGGAGATCAAAATGTGTGTGGTTGGTGGGAGGGGAGTGGAATTGATTTTGAGGCGATCAAAAAGTTAGGAAGGAGTTATAAGTGGATTTACGGATGTCTAGGCTCACGGGAAGTGTAGATTTACGGGAGACCAGAATGTGAGTGGTTCGGGGAACGGAAGAGGTCTCAAAACTGTAGGAATGTTAGGAAGGAGTTATATTTCAATGTAGGAGGAGTGTCGATTTACGGGAGCTGTCAGCTTACGAGATATGTCGATTCATGGGAGATCAAAAGGTGTGTGGTTCGGGGAGCGAAATTGGTCCTGAAGCGGTCCGAAAGTTAGAAAGGGTTGAACGTCGATTTACGGGAAGTTTGAATTTACGGGAATTGTCAATTTACGAGCTGTGTCGATTTACGGGAGTAGCCAATTTAAAAAAAGTAGATTTCCGAGAAGTGCCGATTTACGGGAAGTGTGGATTTACGGGAAGAAGTAAATTTACGGGAATGGCTGGTTTACAGTAAGTATCGATTTACAGGATACATCGATTTACGGAGATGTCACTCTACGAGCTACAAAAATTCAAATTTTTGAGTTCCGAATCTTCTCCTTCTCCGTTTTTTTTTCGCTCCAAATCTCATTTTTCCCCGTCGGTTTCTCCTTTAATCTACCCATAAAAATAAGAAAAACCTCTTTTGGTTTTTACGATTTTGTTTGTCTTTTTCCTTTTCGGTTTCTCCTATTTTTAGAGGCACTGCTCCCCCCCCCCTCCCACCACTCCCAATCAAGTGAATTTAAAAAATATTAAAGATACACACATTTATTTATTTTTTTCAGAAAATAGGCATCGAATAATTGGCTAGATTTCCAGATTGAGCAGTTATGAAATTATTGATTAGTTGATAAGCCGGTCCCGGACGATCGAACGGGACGAAATGACCGGCGCCCTGGAAAAATAGTCGATAATTTGATATGTTTCCTTTGTTTTTTTTGAAAATCACTTTCACGGTAACCACATCAATCGATATCTTGGTCCCAAGTCGATTCGCACCTTCATATCTCAAAAAATAGCCAGCTATCACGTTCATTTTGGAATAGTACCAGGGCTGGTGCTTTTTGGTCTGAAAAGAAAAGGAAAAAGTGATTTTGAAGCAATATTTATTCTGAAAAAATTGCAAAATTGCAAAAGAAAAATTTGAAAAATTGAAAAATTGCTTTTTTTAATTTTCGAAAAAATGGTTTTTTGAGGATTTTTTTTCTAAATTTTCTGAATTTGAGCTTTTTTTTATTCAAATTTTTTAAAAAAAACTTGTAATTTGGACCACTTTCTAACAAAATTTCAATAAAAAAAATTTTGAATTTTTTTTTCAGTTTCAAAATTTTTTTTATGAAATTTTTAAAAATTAATTTTACATAATAATATAACTAAATCGTAATCATTTTATAATTAAATGAAATGTTTTAATAACCAAAAAATTTAACCAAAAAGTTTAAATTTTTAAAAAATAATTTTTTCAAATTTTATAAATTTTCAATTTTATTTTTCGTTGAAATTTGAAATTTTTAGGAAAACGTTATTTTTTTATCTTTTTTCAAAACAAACAAAAATCAGACCCAAAATTCAAAGAAAAAATCAAAAAAAAAAAATAAATAAATAAAAATTTCAACTTTTGAAAAAAAATTTTCATTTAATTTTCAGATTCATATTATTTTTCAAAATTCCCCCCCCCCCCTCCACTTTTCTAATTTTTCCTACCTTTCTAAACCCGAATCGTCTCGCCAATTCCCTCACAAAATACCCATCAGCCAAGTAGTTGCACGCAGTGTCAACATCTCCGTTGTAGATCAATATATTAAAATTAGGACTCTAAAAAACGATTTAAAAACTGTTTCATCAAAAACCGCGACGCGACCGCTCCGCTCACCGTCGAATTGTTAAAAATCTTTCCAAAAAATGGGGTCATATCCTGATGCGTCATGGTGTATTGGTCGTACATTGCACTACTGAAAACCATTTTTTTTTTTTTTGAAATTTTTCTAGAATTAGATTAGAATTTACTGATACTAAAAGAGTCGCTACATCCTATATGACATAAAATTTTGCAAACCGCGACGCGACACGCAACGCGCCGGTTTGGAGCGGAGCCGCAATTATAGCAGTTTTTCAGCAATCGTTTTCTCGTTTCTGGTTTCTGGGTCCCGCCACAAATTTGGGTTTAGGTTGATTGCGGTGACAGTAATTCAGTTATTTTTGACAATTTCAACACTCCATAAATGAAAAAACTTATGAAAACAGCTAAAAAAGTGCTACAGTAACCCATAGCTATGTGTTGTGACTCGCATCATGCACCATGTAGAAAAACCATGAAGTTATTGATTTTTCGATGGATTTCTCACTTGCAAACTGTCCATTTCTGTTTTCTCTGCCTCCAAATCTCATCAATTTTCAGCGCTTCCAGCACCATATCCGAGTTCAAGTAGGTCGAAAGAGCATTGTCGTTCCAACAACGATAAGCCATACGATTGTCGGTGGAGTACTTGTTTAGAAGAGCCTGAATGTTGAAAATATTAAAAATAGGGAAAAAATGAAAAAAAAAACAAAATTTGAAAAAAAAAATTTGGAAAAAAAAATTCTAATTTTTTTGATTTTTTTTTGGAATTTTTTTTTTCAATTTTTTTCAAAATAGTTGAGTTGATTTTTATTTGTAATTAAATTCAATTTGAGTTCTCAAAATTGAATTTTTATTAATTTTCTTATTTTCCAAAAAAAAACCCACCGTAATCCCCCTCCTCGGTGCCATTTTCATAGCCTCTTTCACTGGATCTGTGGAGTTTGGCGATGTGAAATTTACATAGCAATCTTGATAGAAATTGAAAAAATCATATCTAAAAAAGACTCAATTTTCAGTTTTCTGACTGGACAAAAGCCCCTGAGCCGCGACGCGACCGCAACGCAACCGCCACGCGGCTGGTACTGTAGTTTTGCAACTGTAACGTTTCGCAACTCCAACTCCAACTCAAACTATCAAAAAAATGGTTGTGAGTGGATTTGAAATTTGAGAGAACATTTTGGAACCACAGTCTTGAGTGGTGAAACGTTACACCTTCGAAATGAGAAGTTGCGATCGCAAAACGTTACACATCGAGGTCTCACTGTACGGTGCCCTAAAGACGCACAATGACTAGATGAAAAGTTAAGTGCGTTGCGGGCGCGTCGCGGCTCCTCTCAACTGTCTCACTTACCCCTCAGATTCCTCTGTATACTCGCCAAGTAACGGAGCAATCAGCCGCCCGCATTCCGTAGTGTTATCCACTTGATAATCCATTCGGTTGGTGGTTTTCATGAACTTCTGGAAACTTTCGACTGTACGAGAGTAACGACGTGAGACGTTTTGAAACCGCACCGGTTTCGAATGTCCTCCCGGAACCAAAACAACGAAATTTTCACTAAACTTACTGTAAAATCATACTCATCAACATCTCGAGCTCCCGGCGTTTTGCACTTGGCTTTGATATCATCCCATTCGCTGAAAACAGAAATATATCAACAAAAACAACAAAAAATCCATACTCTGGAGACGTTCTCGCATGATAGGCACTCCATAGGATCATAGTGTTCGTGGTGATCTTGACGTTCATGTAACCGTTTCCGATTATCAAACCCTGGAACACACTTGCTCACAATCATCATTCTTATATAATAATTTTCTTATTCTGTCCGGATGTAATGATTATTTTTTTATAAGTATCATCTCCTTTTTTATGATTTTTCAAAAGTTTCAGACATTTTCAAGATTGCGGTATAAATTGGTCCCTCGGAACGGGTTGGTCCCTCAAAAAAACAAATAGACGATCGAGATGGATTAGCAGATGGTCGTTGTTGCTGTTGTTCCTATGAACTCTGCTCCTGGGGAACCTGATCAGACTACAGACATTGTCCCAAACGACCCGACCAAAAAAAACAGGTGGGTGACTGTAGCCAAGGGTTGTTTTTTTGATCGGTCTGAACATGATGACAATTCGGTACAATGTCTGTAGTCTGATCAGGTTCCCCAGGAGCATAGTTCATAGGAACAACAACAACCACCTTCTGCTAATCCATCTCGATCGTCTATTCGTTTTTTTGAGGGACCAACCCGTTCCGAGGGACCAATTTATACCGTTATCTTGGAAACGTCATAACTTCCTTAAATCTGAAAACTTCGAGCTAGAATTTTGTCAATAAACTCTCAAAAATGTCTCCTTGACACTGTGAAAATTGAAATTGAAATGTTTTTGATGCGGCGTAGCCGCACGTTCAGGCAGGTTAGAAGATTATAAAGTAAAGAGTAAAAGGTATGCTACTGCTGATCACGGATTTTAAGTTCTGAAGACTCTTTCTGGCGATATCCGTATTGAGCCTAATTCAAGTCACGTCAGAACCGGGGGATAGTAACCGATTCCCGTTCGTAGATGGATCCACTACTCATTTGAGACAGGGTCTCGAATTTATGGTCATCACTACCCACTAAGCTTTGAGAAAAAAAAATCAAGATTTGAACTGAAAATAGCTGAAAGCACTTGAAATACCTTGAAATTCTCATTGGGAAACTCCCTCTCCTGAATACTTTCGGCTATCAACGCTGATAACATTGGCCCATAAACCCCTCCGTAAGACTCGGCAGCAACAAAAAAGTCATTGGAAGCAAACTCCGGGTGCTTACTGGAATTTGCAATTTTAATATCTAAATTTTTGTGTGCTTGCTCACTTTACAAAAAAATCCAGTACAGCTTGGAAATTCTGCTTGCTAGTTGTATCATCATCAGCTTTCGTGTAGTTTTTTTCATCTTGATCGTAGGAAAAACCAACTCCAATTGGGGATTCCAGGAAGAGAATGTTGGATTTCTGAAATAACAAAAATTGCTTTTTTTTTTGGTGAAAAAATCCCCACTTTGAGGTTCACAGTTAGTTAATAAAACTACTCACATGGTACCACGACTTTTCATTTTCAAACACCGACTTCCCATCGAAATTCACATAAACTGGACCGAATTCCTCGAAAAATGCACTGAGAGAAGAGCAGCCGGGACCGCCGTTGAACCAGATTATTAGAGGAGCTGACGTGGAGGGAATATCACGTGGTTCTAGCAAACTGAAGAAAATGGATAATTGGGTGAAAATAAGAAAATATGAGAAAAAGAAAAAAACTGATTTTGAGTGAAAAAAAATAAATTTTAATTTTTTTGAATTTTTTGAAAATTTTTTGAAAATTTTCAAAAATTTAAATAATCATACAGACTCAATTTTAGCAAATTATTTTGAAAATGAAATTTTTTTTTTGAAAATTTTGAAACTTTTTTTCAAATTTTTTGAAAAACATTGCAAAGTTTTGAAAAATGTTGAAATGTTTTTTTTTAATTTATCAAGAAAAAATTCAATTTATTTTTGAATTTATTAAAAAAAATTTAAATTTTCATAATTTTTTTAAAGATTTTTTAAAATTTTTTAAAAAACTTTGTCAAAATTTGGAATTTTCTTTTAACTTTTTTCAAAAATTTTCAAATTTTTTTTTTTCGATTTTTGATTTATCAAAAATTTCAAAAAAAAATTGAATAACCATTGTTTTAATAATGAATCACATTTAAAAATTAATCATCCTTAAAAAAAATTTTTTTTGCATTTTTTCGAAATTTTTCTATTTATTTAAAAAATTTGGAAAATTATAATTTAAAAAAATAATAACTGATTTTTTAAAAAATATTTTCAAACTAAAAAAAGAAAAGAACTAACTCTGCTTTCAATTTTTTCTTCATAAATACATAAAATTTTCAAAATTTTGAAAAAAATAATTCTGAATTATTTTTTTCAAATTTTTTTGTTTTCCCAATTTTATCAATTTTTTTTCTAGTTTTCCCAATTTCAAATTTTTCAAAAATCCTATTTCCAACCCCCAAAACTCACAAATAAAACATTTTCTGCGTAGCATTCTCATTGGCATCCAAGTACCCGGTCCTCAATTTCAAATCCGGAACATCCGAATTTCCAGGCAATTTTACATAGTCACAAGTGCACAAAAATACAGGGAAAATGATAGCGAAAAATGTGAGAAAATATTTCATGATTAGTACATTCAATTCTTCAAGAATAACAATGAAATAGTAGTAGTATGACAATTTTTCCAATCAAAAACCACACATTCAGAAGAATAATTCGGTTGGTTAGGACGGGAAGAGAATAGAAAAAAAACGAACAAAAAATGAAAAAAGGCTGAAAAGTCACTATGAAAATGACACCCCTTCTGTTAATCGTAATCGCCCATCGAGGTCATCATCATCATCATCGTCGTCGATATGGGGATTTATTTTTGACAGTATGTACAAAGTAACCGGATGAAATTGAGATGAATGGGGGGAGGAGGGGAGAGGGAAAAACGGAAGAGACGTAGACATGGAAGAGGAAAAAAATGGTATTGAGGTATTTAGCCCAAGGGAAGAGAAGTCTTATTTTTTGCAAAAGTTAGGTCAGTCACGTAAATTTACACGTTAGCCGAACATGGATTGTCGTTTTCAGTAGTCTTACGAGTGAGTGGTCTAACTTTTACATATAGAACATTTTACCTTACAGTTCGGCTACCCCCACGTAAGACGTGTAATATTTCGCTGCGTATGCGAAGGTTTGTTGACTACTCAATACTGTTAACTGAAGATAGTTTGTCCGTAACTCAGTGAGAAATTAGGTCTAACTAGATGAATACTCAGCAATCGTACGCAGCCAATGTACATATTTTTCCATACAAAACCAATCTAGTGGCTTCTAGAGTGTACGTTCATTCACTCCGGTCTCAAATGGTTCAAACTTGCCTAAAATGACCCTCATTGTTAAGTTGAGTTGATTACGAATATCATCACCATGAATTCCGTTCCAAATCACATTCAACTCGTGGAACCAGTTTTAATCTTCACGCGCGTTTCCAGAACACGTAACAATTTAACAAAACCAACTCATATGCCAATTTCTTTCTCCGTGACCCACTTCAATCATGACGTGACCTCCAGATCAACTAGGCTTCGGGAACAAGATTCGATGACTACTCATCTCCTCGTTCACTTCACAAATTCATTTAATCGCTTTGCTTGCCTGGAATCGGTGGTTGCTAGCCTGCTAATATGTCTAGAGGTGGTCCCCAAACTGCTACATTAAATGATCAGTTGAAGTTTGATGACGACGAATTCGGTCGAGCTGCCTTGTAGGTGACTCGGCTTTTTCTCGATATAATTTTTTTTATACAGCGCCCTGTATATGTTTGATAAGTGTAAAAATGGATTGCAGAGTAAGTTGTTTTTTCAATAATCTGTTTTGTAAGTTATGTCTACGTGAGTTATGCAAAGGGGGTCCCGTTTCTTTCCTGTAAAAATAGCAGTGCAATTCCAACTAGCTTCCCAATCAGAAGAATGATGTTTCAGCGTGTATCGACCCAGAATATGCTTCTTATTTCGTCAATTGTAGTTTAAAAAATATTCCGGACTGTACGTTTTTATTATTTATTATTTTTTATTAATTTTTAAAAAATTTAAATTTCAAGATGAATGTGTTCGGATGAGAGACAACGGAATGAAAGTGTTATGTAAAACAACCGACGATCGTGAGTGTTTCATGTGCTTTTCTAAACAAAGCTTGCCCATTCAGTTGCCGACTGTGGCGCTCATAGAGGTCCATTGCACATTCCACCCCCTACTACGCTACCTCCACCGACGTCAAAACCTTGCCTGCCACGAATTTGTCCAGCTCAAGCCAAATGTGCAAAGCCCTCATTCGCAATCGGCACCTTTTTTGGTGGAGCTGGCGGTGGATTCCTCCTGGCTGTCGTCATTGCTGCAGTCATCGTGGTAGTTCTGAAGCTGATGAAGGGCAGGAAGGGCAGCAAGGTTATGAAGCCGTCTGCTGAAAAGGCCGTCAAGAAAACTGGAGGAAAGAAATGAAGAAATGAACGACGGATTGTGGAACTATTTTTTGTGATAACTTACTTGTGATCATGATCGATAAACTACTCGTTCTCTGGATGATTTGAGGAGTCACCATCTTATTTTTTTGATTTCCAGCAAGTACCCGACGTTTAGCAACTCAAAACGTTAGAACGATGCGTTCTAATATTGAGGATCCCACTAATGGTTGCCTGAATACTCAATTCAAATCTAGAACGCAGCCAATTTTTTCTGGACGTGACCTCTCAAGTTGGATAATTTCATCAATTCAACTCCAATACTATTCTCTCTATTTTTCTAACTTCAAATCCAAATTTAGCTGTCCATCCATAATGAGCCAATACCCACAACTTGTGTATACCGATGACGAGTTTGGCAGGGCCAGTTTGTAAGTCATTTTTCATTTTTCATTTTCTTTTTCAAATTTCATCGATTCTCTTGAAGAGCCAACAGGATTATTACAGTTTGCCAAAAATCTGGAGGTAGTTTCCCCGATTTCTTTAAATCAATTTTTAAAGAGAATATTCCAGGCAAATCATGTGTCGAAGATCAAGAATCGCAATACGTGAAAAACTGTATAACGGCGAAACTGAATCAGGCAGTTGGTAAGTTTTTCAGTATTTGGCTGCGTACCTTTGAATGCTCAGAGGATGTACATAAGGTACGCAGCCAATTTAACCTACATAAAACGTAACGTAACCGTGTTCAGAAAGATGCAAAGAAATGGGAATGAATGGGGTGAAAGTGGCGTGCAAGACAGGGCTGAAAGGTTGGTTTTTATGTTAACCAATGTTAACCGAAAATTTGAAAATGAAAAAATTGAAAATACTCTTCCAGCCTCCTCCTGCGATTCCACCTACTCAAAATCATTGAGCCTATCATCCAAAGATAGCAATTACACCACCGACTCTCCATTTCCAGTTCTACACTTTCTCGGCGGTGCTGGAGGTGGATTCCTCCTGGCTCTGCTCATTGTTGCAGCTATCTTTGTCACTTTCAAGTTGATAAAGAGGAAGAAGAATGGGAAGGTGAAGAATGACAAGAAGGATACCAAGAAACCGCTCATGAAATCCAATGAAAAGGTATCTGGAAAGAAACCAGTGGCTAGTAACACTAAAAAGCCGGTGACTCCGGGTTCGGGTACGAAAACAGTGAAGAAATAGATGGAAATGCTGTAGGATAAAGGATGAAGATGAACTGACAGCCGATTAGTCAATTTTTAATTACATACATAATTAGAGACGGTTTAGTGATGATTTTTACACGATTAATGAAGAATTTTCTAGATTTTTTAAACAAAATTTTGCACTTTTTTTCTGAATTTTAAATGCACTTACCTTAACGCAACAGTCACATATTCCACTCCAAAAAAGCCCGGAGAAGAGTTTTTCCAAAATGCGGCCTCCATGCGAAACCTAGGCCAAATCCAGCTGGTGTAGATTTACGGGCAGTGGTCAGGAATTGATTCATTTTTTGCCAATTTTTTTCTCTGTTTCTCATGGAAAAAAAGCGTGTTTTTTACTACTTGTTGCTCAATAAAATCAAAAACTTAGTTTCGATCGCATTTTTGTGGTTTTTTGCGAGTTTCGAGGCAAAATCCGCGATTTTCACGGTTTTTGACGGTTTTTAGGTGAATTTTGCCTTTTTTAGAGTTGCTATCACTCAAAAACTCGAAAAATCCAGGAAAAATCAAGGAGAACGAAAACGAGAATGCAACGAAACCAGATTGTCAACTTTTTGAGGAAAAAATAGTGAAAAACGACGAAATTTTGATGAAAAACGGGAAAAACGGCCAAATTTGCACTAAAAACAACCACTGCCCGTAAATTTACACTGTTTTCAATCACAAGAAGCCTGAAATTCGCTTCTCTCATCAAAATCCCAACATGGTGCATCTAGTTAGACCCCTATGTGTTTTCAACCAAAATTTGCGTTTTCGGACCATTTATTCTGCAGTTTTTTTTCTTGTGGTTATTGTCGGATTAAAATACAAAACGTTGCGTTGCGATTTACAATCAGTAAATACAAAAGATGGGCGGGGGGTAGACTAGTACAATAGGGATGGGCGGACAAAAATGAATGTACAAAAGAGTATATGTGTATGTACTTTTTGCAATTTGGGTTGGGGGGGTATGAATAGCTACTGCAGTCAGAAAGAGCGGGGGAAAAGAAGAAGAAGAAGAAGAAGAAGAGCTTGGAGCAGAAGTGGAGCGGGCTGGGCGGGGCAATTAGGCGATTTGGATTCCGGTGATCTCGACGTCTCCGCCGATTTGAAGACCGTTGACCTCATCTGGAGAGAGACGGTGCGCGTACGAAGCGAAACGCTCGCCGTTGACGGAGATCTGGAAATTTTTGATTTTTTTTTCAAATTCAGACGACTTTTTGCGTTCAGATGCTCACCGAAAACGCGTACGGCTCATTGTGAATCTCCAAATCGAATCCGACGGCCTTTTCGAACGGCAGCTTGCCCTCGCGTTCCTCGTTACCCCAGGCGGAGTTGATGAGCGAGTTGCGGACGACGTGCTGAAAAGCGATGGTCGGTTGCGAAACGTCGTGGCCTTTGGATTACCTTCTCATCGAAACGAGCGTTGAGATGAAGAGCAATGTCTCCGTTCTTCTTCAGAAGATTGATGTGGAAGCGCTTGGCCTTCTTCTCCGGGATACCGAAGACAGTCAAGGTCTTTCCGGGGGCCAAGCCCTCTCCGGCAAGTCCACTCTCGTATGGGACTGGCTGAAATTTATAAGTTAAAGACTCCAAAGCAAGCATGGTACTCCTTACATAGTACTTTCCACCCCAATGAATATAGTTGACAAGAACGTCACCGTCAATGGTGAAATGGGTGATGGAGGAGAGCGGCACGCGGTGCTCATACTCCTTCACCTCCTTCTGATCCACAAAGATCTGGAACTTGGAGTCGTGAGCGCGGATGCGAATGTCGATGTCGTCGCCCTTCTTGTACGGGTTCGACTTGCGCTCTTCCTTGCCCCACTCGCCCTTGGCGAACGTGTTGAACACGAGTTTTCCTTCGTCGAAACGCACGGAGATGTGCAGTGGGACATCGTTGCCGGAGAAGTCAGCCGTGTTGCTGTGCAGGTTGACGGTAAAGCTACAAGAATGGAGAATTCAGACTCCCAAGTTGAGGTGGCTTACCGGATCGAGTCCTCGCCAGTCTTTCCCTTAACAATCAGGGTCTGTCCGGGCTCGAATGGCTCGACCAACTTGCTACGGTATGGAACGGGCTGAAAAATATGTCCGGTTGCGAAACGTCGGGTGCATTTCTCTTATCATCTTTTATGTTATCATGTGAGAATTGAAAAGAGGAATTTTTGGCTGTGCTGACCTTGACACTGCGCAAAATAACGGGCAAGAAATCGCTGGGAAACAAACAAGATTTTCGTGTCATCAAGGGAAATGGCAATGGCAATGAAAAGCCAATTAAAATTGAATTGCTGCTGTCGTAGGTGACAACATTTTTTATCAGTTGCCGGTCGTGTTATCACTAGGCCTTATCAGCTTATCATAGAGAGAAAAGTGAACTCACGAATGCAGACTCGTGGGCCATCTTGAGTTCGGCTAGAGTTCGCGGTGCTGGGGCGTCTTGTTGAGGAGTCTCCTGGAATTTTTTTCATTTTTTTGGAAGAGGAAGATCCCTAGGTTTTGGAACTCAAGTTCTGCAAATTCCGAGCGAAAAACGCACAAAATTGAATTGAAGGGGACGCGAAAGGGGACACGAAACCCATTTCAATTAGCTTTTTTCTATTTTCCCCTTTCTTTCTACAAGTTTTCCGCAAAAAACTGGACGAAGGGAAATTGAAATGAAAATAGGAATGAATAGAATGGAATGGCTCTATCAGTGTCCAAGTCCGAGGCGGAGAAGAAATGGAGAAGAAAAGGGATAGATGCGTGCGTGTGTGTGGGAGATGGGATGAGTCATGATGTTTGTTGCCCTGGGGGAAGAAGTAAGACTATAGTATGGTCAAACAATGCACCATGTTCCTATATGGCATTTTCAAATGTCATGGTACACAATAAACCCATAAAAAGCAGCGGAAATCGAAATTGCCGTGAAAATCGCTGTGAAAATCGAATCGCCCAACTTTACACATACACACTCTCTCAAAAACTCAAACTGTCAGGCCAGGCAGCCAAATCGCGATTTGTTTCATTTCATTTCTTTCATCAAGTTGTCAAAAACGCAGAGAGGAGAGATCACACAATGATATCGGCGCGGGAGAGAGAGAGAGAGAAAGCGGAAAAGAGAGAAGTGGGCGTGGTGATGGGGGGAAATGCGGGCGACACACAAACAACAATAATAGTTGGAGATGGGGAAGGGGAGAAGAAGGAGAAGGAGAAGAACAAAGTGATGCTGCGGAAGGGGTTAGCAAGCTGTGAACCTTTTTGGAGGGGGCATGAAACTTCACCTCGTAAATCGACATATGAAATTTGAAGCGACTTGTCATAAAGATTCAGCCTAATCCAGAGGTCTACATGCACAAGCACAAGTCGAACCCGATATGGTGCAGCCTATGACCCCCTAAGGAGCTGCTCAGGGGTTACCTAGGTTTATGGTTGATTGTGAGTTCTAGAAGTGGAAACTTGAGGATAACAATTTTCAGGTGCAAACTGTCTGATAAAAGTGTAGATCTGCTAGATCTGTAAGATGGAAGACCTGGAATTAAGGGTTCAGCCGAAACTAAAGCTCAGGTCTTACGTCCGCTACCTTAAGCCTAAATTTCCACCTTAGCAAGCCTTGATCTGTGAGGTGGAATGTGGAAAAGCTTGGAACTGATATATTCTCCAAAATTTAAGCTTCAAGCTATATTTAGGGTTAAGGTGCTAACTTAAGCTTAAACCGATACCTCAGGTCAAGTCGCTACTTTAAGCCTAAATTTCTACCTTAAGCCCAAGCTGTTACA
>LR580619.1:0-13386 GCA_900536345.3 Caenorhabditis sp. 39 LS-2015 | reverse complement strand
GAAGAATTGAGAAAAAAAATACAGTTCTGGTAAAGTTTGACCTAGATGAACTTCGTACTATATCTCTGTACCAGTAAGAGATATCAAAAAATGATCAACTAGACAATTGTAGCCTTTAAAATTTGACACATTTTTGCTGTTGATCATTTTTTGATATCTCTTATTGTTCCAGAGATATATCAGCTGCAAAATACAGTCACTGCTATTTAGGCGTACCCTAGGTAACATGATTTTTCACAAAAGCACATCTCCGTAACGGGGAAAGATATCAAAACACGGTAAACTGCAAAAATGTCCAAAATAAGAAGAGCTACAACTTTTTTGTTTAAAGTTTTTTGATATCTCTTTTCGTTACGGAGATATATGTCAAAATACAAGTGCACATATGCAGCTAGAGCTGAATGGATCAAATTCAAAAACATTAATCGAATTCAAAATGCAAAACTGGCAACACAAGAATTCTGGTTGCAGCAGAAAATTTTTGTCAATGATAAACTAGAGAAAGTGGCTGATAAGAAGAGGTAGACACGATGAAAAGTGGAGAGTTTAGACGGGGAAAGAGAGAGAGAGAAGTGCTAATTGGGTTGGTTGGAAGAGAAGGGTCATGACGGACGGATGCACAGTTCAGTTTTTGGTGCGATGATGATGACAATGTACTTTGTGACTGCAGGGGGTTTTTGGTGCAAGTTTTATTTAGAGAAATGAAAAATATTCGGAAAATGTATATATTAGAGACCTAGGTTTATTGAAAAAACTCTGATCTTAGTTCAGATTAAAGGCTGATGAAACAGGAAAAAAAACCGTCGCCGAATGGGTGAAACTTACGTTGTGTCGTAAAAGGCGAGCTCGTTCTTCAGGTTTGAAACGCTTCTGAAATGCGAAAGCTTTTCTATTGGAGGTTCTGGATCAGAAACGGGCAATAACAATAAAACACGCGTTTTCGAAAATTTTGCAGTTTCAACAGTTTGATGTTTCTTGTGAAACTTCCGGTCCGTAGTTGGTTCAATATTTTGCCCTCACGCTTTGGAAAATCTGAAAAATTTCATTGGTTTTGTGCCCCCAGAAAAGGTTAACTTCGAAATTACTGAATTTTCTGATCACGTTGATTTTCCAAATGCACTGCGGATGGTCTCGTTCAACATTTTTTTTATATGTATTAGTTGCTGCCGTAACAAAACTGTTCTGTCGAAAAAGTTGCATTTCATTTGAAGCAAAGCAGAAGTAAATACTATGAATAGAGACAATCAACACGCTATTTAGTTTTCATTGAAAACATTACCCAATCGGAGATGTTATTGTTTCACTTTGAAATTATCTCCAAAAGTAAAATTTCTGAAACTGGACTATTTATATCAAAATTGACATTTTCAATAAATTTCTGGCATGCCACATGCGACAGTTTCTCTATTGTAGACTCTATGTAGGTCAGAAAGGTGCAATGAAAGACAATTCTTTTCAGTTTCAACAGTTGTATGTTTCTTGTGAAACTTCCGGTCCGTCATTGTAAGGTGACAATGAAATGTTATGGTACTATGAATAAAAGCTCAATACGTTTGCTTTGCATTGAAGGAATTGTCCCACTAGTGCTGTTATTGTTCCACTTTAAAATAGTATATATGCTAAAAATGTAGGTATTCTTCTTTACTCCAAAAGTAAAACCCCTGAAACTGGACTTATTATATCAAAATTAGCATAATGCTAATTTCGAAAAATCTCCGATATGCCTTGCAGAAACGGGCAATGCAATAAATCATTTTTCAGTATCAACAGTCACATGTTTCTTCTGAAACTTCCAGTCCGTCGTTGAGCATTCCGACTGGAACACATTTAGGTTCAGAAACTCGCAAATTTCCATTGGTTTTTCGCTCTTGAAAAGATAAACTTTGAAAGAAGAGAAGATTACTTTAAATGTACTGTGTCTATCTCGATTAACATTATTTTCAACACTATGTGAAACAGAAATGTTGAGCTGACAATGAAGAGTCATGGTACAGTAAATGAAGGCTAAAAACACTTCGTTTTTCGTTGAAGGAATAGTCTCTTCTTTTTTCAAGTTGAAACAATTAGGGTACACTACGAAACGGGTACTCTTCTTTACTCCAAAAGCACAATCCCTGAAACTCAAAATCGACATATTATGAAAATGCAGAATCAATAAATTGATGGGATGCGAAAGCCTTTCTATTGGAGGTTCTCGTCCAGAAACGGGCAATTGAATACATTATTTTTCAGTTTCAACAGTCGCATGTTTCTTGTGAAACGTTCAGTTAGTGGTACCCAAGATAAACGAGTTCAGAAATTCGAAGATTTTCATTGGCTTTGTGCTCCTGAAAAGATAAATTTTGAAAGTAATAGACTGTGATTTCTAAATTTCACTGTGGCTATCTATTCTCAATCAACATTATTTTCAACATTATGTGAAACAAAAATGTTGAGCTGACAATGAAGATTTGATTGATGGTACGTGGAATAAAGGCTAAAACCACTGGGTTTGCATTGAAGGAATTTCCTCGTAAGTGCTGTTATTGTTTCCCTTTGAAACAATGAGTAAACTACGAAACGGGTATTCTTTTTTCCCCCAAAGTAGATAAAATTCCGGAAACTGGACTAACTATACCAAAATTGACATATCATCAAGTTCACTTTTTTCAGACTCCTCCTTGCCCAAAAACAACAGGATAACACAAATTTATCGAAATTTAGAAGGAAACTGTTGTGAGGGAAAGGGGGGGAATGAGTGAGGGAGGGAGGGGAATTGAACGGGGATGGGGTGTGGTGGTGGTTGAGACGACGTCGACGACAATGATGACAATATGATCCAACTAACGATCAAAAAAGAGTGGGAAGGGGTGCATAGTGGGATAAGACCCGGAGAAGCCGGTTATCAGAAAGGGGAAGGGGACTAACAATCGAAAAGTTCAAAGGTAATGGGATAAATTGTGTGTCATCAGTGTTGCTTTTCCGCTTGCAAAGGGGATGCCGGGTAGGCACACGAGGCCAAGTACTCGGTGAGACGTTGTTGAGCCTTCTGGAGACGGTCGAGCTGCTCGAACACTTCCTGAACACGGTCCGATGGGCAGCCTGGCTCTTCTGGCGTGGCGCTGGAAAATGAGGGAAGTTAAGGTTAGACATCGTAGCAAGAACAGTTCTATGGGGTGGATAGTTGAAGATTCTTTGGAACAGGAACCCAAATGAGTCACTGTTTCAGATAGGGCATTCAAGTTATTAATAAAAGCGATTAGGTGATATTTTTCAGGCTTCCTCATTGCTTCTTGTGTCAAGTGTTTCGCCAAGTTGTTATTCGCCTTCAAAACGGAATACGGTTTATAACGCAAATTTTCTGATTTTGGGGTTCCTGTTTTAAAGGCGCATAACAACTTGGCGAAAAACTTGACTGTACGCGTTACGTTTCGGTTTCAAAAATATATTAAAGTGCTCTTTTTTCTTCACTTTTATTTATTAATTCACAAATCACAAGGCCACTAACCGGACATACATGCCTCACATGATCTTTAAGTTTTTAGAAATATATCACTGTTTCAGTAACGATAAAAAGTATGAAGGCCTCATGAAGGAATGATCGCCCACCCAGTCTTTCTTGCAATTGCTGTTTTCAACTTTTATCTCATTAACAGAAAGAGATATCAAAAAACGGTCAACTAGACAATTGTAGCCTTTGAAATTTTGAAAATTTTTGGAGTTGACCACTTTTTGATATCTCCTACCGCTATTGAGATACATGGCAAAATACACAACGTCCAGTGAATATTTGCCAGTTTCACGATTCTCTGATAAAAATACCTCTTCTTAATTACTGTTTCAAATGTTCGATAAAAGACTATTCATAAAAGTGCTGTTATTACCCAAGTTTCATCGAAATAAACTAAATATCTGATGTCTCATATTCATCTCATTATTTTCTGCTTCAACCCTTTCATAAAACGTTCCAATTCTAGGCATCAACACTAAGAACCCACCCCGAAATGGTCTCAAAAGTTCAGTTTTCGATAAATTTCGAATTACAAATGCCAACCTCTACTTCAAGTACACCTACTACCACTCTTCTGACTTTTCCGCTCCCAATCCACCTCACATCCCCCCAGACGGTCTCTCCCTCCCAAATGACGTCCTCTTCCGTGCATTCTGCACATTTATTCCCTTAAGTCTTACTGGTGGCCTCAAGACACTTTTATTAATGAGATCGAGCATTAATTATTCTACACATGGATTTTCTAAAGTGTAGATTCTGAATTCTATTGAGAATCTGAATTTTGTTTCTTTTGTACATGATCAAAGTGCGAATCGAATAAAGAGAGCGAAAGGGGACAAATTTCACATTCAGAAGGAGGTTTTTATGAATGTTTTATGGGAATGAGAGAGGGAGAGGAAGGGGAGGATTTCGAAATTTTTAGAAACCAGAAAACAAAAGAACTACTAATGACAACCGAAACATTAGTTCAACTTTGGAGATTTTTCGTTTCAAAACTCTGTGAAACTGTGTTTTTTTCCCATATTAAACGCTGCTCCCCTGTCTCCTTCAGCTTTCCGAACAGATCAAAGAATTCCGAGTGAAAACCAATGACCAACAGGTGAAAAATGCATGAGTTTCGAGTCGATGGTGATTTGAGAAGCCGAGGGGGATTAGTGACTTGGAAACCAAAGAATTCGGATTTCAATGACCGGAAAAACAACTTTTCGGTTTCAAAGTACTGAAATATTGATGCACTTGGTCTTCGAGTCGTTATCTTTTTTGCGGAACCACACTGTGAATGTTTTTTTGAAAGTATCATCGATTCGCCTCACCATGGTACCCAAATAGGAAAAAAAGAAAGAACCAAATCTAGAGTAAACCGCTATTAATCAAAGTAAATTTCCGGTTCCCCTCCGAAATCCGGAAGTTTATATCTTCTTTTGAATTAGCCGATGACTGGGGACTAGGGACTAGAGGCGAGAAGAGAGAAACTAATTGTAAGAACTGAAGGTCAACTCCAGTTTCTTCCTCCTTATCACTGATTTCTGATAACTTCTTCGACTCACAAATGCTTATTGGCAGCAGCAGCCGGTGCGCGTTTCTTGGTCCATTGATCGGTGAAGGTCATCTGGCCGGCGGAGAGTCCAAGAAGAACGAGAAGGCAGGCGACGGTGAGGAGTTGCATGCTGGCTGGAAAAGTGGAAATGTTTTGGAGGGAAGGGTTGGATGATGGAAGAGAATAAAGTTGCGGGAAAAGCAACGATTTGGAAAGGCGAAAAAAGTAAATGATGTCGGTGAAACGGGAAAGATAATGGTATAGAACAGTTATAGACGCAAAATAGTCTTGTTTTCTAGCAAAATGAGCTACTTGGACAGCTAAATGAAGCACCGATTTGAAAAGAGGAGAGGAAAATGAATGAGGTCATTGAAACGGTAGAAGCATCAAGGGAAAGAGAAGAACTGTTAGAATAAATATGTAGGAGCAAGATAGGGTTGGAAGACGGCAAATTTGAAATTCCTTCTTCAAATATTAGCAAACAGTTCCAGTAGATTGTTAGTTAACAATGTCAACAGCAAGAGATCAACGGAGTAAATCAAAACTTTTCATATTTATGAACATTTCGAAACAGTGAAAACAAATTTTCCCGTTTCAAAATTGTCCTAACAGAAACTATTCATAACTGTGAATTATTAAGTCAGTGAACAACAGTTTTCAAACTCTGCACTGCATCTAACCTGCCTATTCTAATCGTAAGCAAGTAATTTCTTCTACTGTTTCACTACCCTAACAATTGCTAAGCTAGGTGGTCATGGGCAATACACAAATAATTGACACACTAAATCAAATCCATTATCCTCCCCTCCTCCTGCTCCATTTTCCATTATCCTCTGGCTTCTGATTAGTCAGAAAGAGCTTTTCTTGTGACGAAACCAGGTGACTACGTGTATCAACAAATACAAAACATGTCTTCCGGGAATTCGGGAGGAGAGAGAGAGAGAAGGCAGCCACAATTTTTAATAAGCGACCAGCTCTCTTAAGCTGATAATGATAAGCCAGGATTGCTTATTCAGAATATTCAATCGAATAAACAAAAGTTCATGTTCTTTGGATTCGTTGCGAGACCCGAGGTCTACTCGAAGTCCAGTTCCTGGTGAACTGAGTGATCACTAGAGATTACTACCGGATTACTATGAGTAGAATCGTGAGAAACTGAAATGTCGATAAACGAAAGCCAGGCCGAGGCGAGCCAAGCTCAATAAAAAGACTAACTGGATTTGATTTGAGTTTCCTTGCCGTCCGTTTTTCTTCTAGAATAATAATCCGATTCTCGTAGATGAATCAAAAGGCTTTTGGGGGGATTAGGGATGACTTTTGGATGGAGAGAAGATTAGAAGAGGGAAGACATTCAGGAGGTACGGTGGGGAAGGTCGAAAGTTCAGTAGTTCGTAGTACTCTTTGGTCTCCAGAATCTTCTCACGCCTACTCCTAATACTATACTTCCTCTGCTCCCTTACCACTTCCCTTTTGCTAATGAGAGTAGGGAAGGAAGCAAGGGAAAACGAAAATTGAAGAAGAAAAGAGCGGGCTTAGGATCGGGCTTGATGATCAATAGCTTGATTACCAGAACCCAGAGCTTAATCTTTTGATTACTTATCAGATGAATAGAGGGTATTGTCAGGGGGGGGAGGAAAACGGGAAAAACAAGCGGATCATCCGACTATAGTGATACTGTTTCAGAAGCTTGTTAACAGTGAGAACCATAAATTCCGAATGATCACGAGAATTTCCGGTCTCAAAAAAAGACAGAAAAGTGAAAACTTGGCTACTGTTTCAGAGTTTCTATTGATAACCATCAGAAAGAGAAAAGTTGCTCTCTAATATCTATGCTTGTTCAAAATTAGGAAGGACTCATTTTTAATAGTAAAATTAACCTGCCGCGCACAGAAAAATCTTTCTGACAAGTAACATACATACGTACTATATACCTCTTTATCGGTAAAAGATGTCAAAAAACTGTCAACTACAAAAATACGCAAAATTTCTAGAGCTACAACTCTGTAGTTGAGAGTTTTTTGATATATTTTACCGTTTCAGAGATACATGGCAAAATACACAACGTACAGTGAATATTTGCCAGTTTTCCTCGGTTTCACGATTATCTCATAACAATCACTTACAGAGAGACATCTAGTTGGCTTTGTTCTCGATGTTTTTCAGAATTTCCATAAAAAACACGACCTGTCAAAGTGCTGATATTACTCACGTTTCGCCGAAATAAACTAAAACTCTGATGCTTCATATTCACTAAATTTTTCCTGCTTCAACTCTATCATAAAACTTTCCAGATTTCAGCACGAACACTAAAAAACTCACATTCGGTAGGTCTCAAATGTTCTCTTTCCTTCATGACTAACCGATAAGTGCAGTGAACGAATTCAATTTCTGCTGCCTGCCTGCCGGCTTACAAAGGAAAAAATGGAAAAAAAAGAGAGAAAGTGCATGAATCGAGAAGGAAATTCCCACCGAGCTCATAACTCATTCCGTATTCTCAGAATCTAGAATTTAGATTCTAGACTCTAAAATTCAGACGCCGCGCAAAAAAAAAGAAAAGAAAAAAAATCAAAAATTCTGATAGAAAGTCATTAGGGCAAAGTACAAGTGGCATTTGGAAGGCTTGGTTTCCACTTCCACTTCAACGGAAACGGAAAGGGATTCTGAAGTCGGGAGAAACACCTGTCTCCTTCTCCTGGCAATGAAAATCAGAAGATGTTAGGAATAGAACTATTCAAACAACGAAGCGAAAAGTGTCACTGTTTCAAAACTTGGATAAAGATAGGCGAGATGAAACTGAAACTATTCGGTTGATTTTGTGCTCTTGAAATCAGAAGAAACTCTTTGACTCATGGTAAGATTCGATTCCAGAAGTAGGAAGTCGGAAGGAAGGAAGTCCATTCGGATCATGACTTCACTCCAATTGATGAAGTGGTCCATGTCCACACGAGACCCCGTGAGTCAGAAGAAGAGATTGGCAGGTGGAAAGGATGTCTCCGGCTCGGAAACTCAGTGACTGCCATGGGCATATGACTGCTCGGGAGTTGGGCCAAGAAGAAGAAAGTGGGCGGGGCTTGTTGGAGCAAGTGAGGAAGGGGGCGGAGTCGGGGAGGGCAGGTGTGTGTCTGCGTCTCGCAAGGGGCATCGCAATGAATCAGTGACTAATTGGAAGAAGAAGAAGATTCTGGGAAACGGGAGAGGTGATAAACAGATGCTGATAGGGGTGGAAGAAAGGAGAAGAAGGATAACGATGTTTCTGTTGACAAGATGTTATAAGGCTTTAGATCTCTTCTTTCTGGATTCTAGGCCTTTTGATTCCCGGTACTCGAAGTCCGAAAAGGCCACCAATGGCTTCTGAATGAATGTCATATAGACTTCTATCTTTCTAGACTTCTAGAATTCCATTCCCCCGTAAAAACGGCCCGAAATGACGTGAAGACGGATAATCGAATCGGAAGATTCCCCCCATCTGAAGTGTGTTTTGCACACAACTTCGAGCTGATATACGGAAGCCGGTGGGTTGGATGGAACTGGAAATTAGTCGGCTGGCGACGACGACGAAGGCCAGACTGGATGGGAATGGGAGTATGACTAACTAACAGATGGACAAGTACCAGAGCACCTTGGGCTGATTAGGGGGCATTGATAGGGAATGGGTGGGAACTTGGGAACGAACTGATTGTGGTATGAAGTGGTGATAATTGTTAGGAGAGATTGGGAGTAATTGATGATACAAGCATAATAGTTATCAGTTGAATGATTTGTGTTTCAGGGGAATTTGAAACGGGGAAGGAAATGTATGTAGAGGTAGTTGCAAAATTTTAACACTTCTGTCATTTTCAGTTTCACGCCGACCTGAAACCAGAGCCAAGATTTTATGGAATACTGGGTGAAAGAAATCCTTTTTTTTTGCGTAAAAAGTTCGATACGATCAGTTGAAAATATTTACAAACGAATGTAGCCCAGAGAAAAGCTGAAGAGTGCAAACATTTCAATTTAAAATTTCGAAATAGAGTTCCCTGACCTCACCAAACTGATAATGGTAAATTTCCAGAATCGCCCCCCACCCCTTCTTCTCCCCCCACCAACAAGTTAAACCCCCCACCCAATACTTCCGGTATAGAAATTCAGGGTGGGGGGTGATTGTGGGTGGGGGGTAAACGTGGAGTCTTATCATTCCATTTCAGTCCCCCACCAACGGTAGTGGGGGGTGATTCTGGACACGTAGGTAATCTTCAATATTCGCCCCCCATCTCATTCCAGTAAGACCCCCCAGAGACACATTCCAGAGTGACCCCCCTCTCATTCAAGATTCACCCCCCAATATTCTTCGGTCAGTTTTGCAACAGACCTTTTTTTAATAGGTAATACATCTGCTTCTGCAACGCAAATACATCTGCTTCTATAACGCAAGAATCTGGCGGGGGGCGAATCTGGAAGCGGGGGGGGGGCGAATCTGGAAGCGGGTGGGGGGGGCGAATCTGGAAGCGGGTGGGGTGTGAATCTGGAAGCGGGGGGCGAATCTGGAAGCGGCGGTATCTGAAAGCAAGTGTGCTACCTTAAATGATGCTTTTGCCCCGCACATTAAGCATAGCGTCATTCCCAGAGCCCCCCGCTTCCAGATTCGACTGCGCCTAGCATAAATTTCAGCGGAACGAGTATCAAAATAGCGTACCTACGAAATTCGTGGAGATTCGTGGCAGAAGCGTAGAAACAACATCCTGGTTCGGAGTGGAAACCGCGAAATGAAACCCTTTTTTAGTTTGCTACTCTCAGTATATAAAGGTCACGTCAAAAATAGATTCAATGATTCAATGATCTTTTTTTTCAAGGGTGGGGGACGATTCCCTATTTTGTCGCCGGGGGGTTAACGTGGAATGAGATGGGGGGCGAATATGGTATTTACCCTTTTTAGAGTATGTATGCCTAGAAGGGAACGATTTACTGTTTCTGAATGGCTATATCACTGAACTCTGAAAACCTTGGATTCATTCTTATTATGGTCGTTCCAGCTCTACCTCTTGACGAATCTCACTTCTACTGTTTCTCCATTTCCTTATGTCCACGAAACATGAACCACAAGAATCGTCATATGTACTCCTATTGTCTATCTCAAACTCATTCCCCTTGGAAGTCCTACACTTCTTCTCTCCAAAGTCCAAGAAAAGCAAGTAACAATAAGAAAAAGCAAAATTTCGAATGCTAAATACAATTGTCGAATTGACCGTTTTCGGCTATCTTTTCTCAATACGGCTAGAAATACATGTCACCTAGGGCTAGCAGTTTCCTAGAAGACTTACTGTTTCAAGGATGTGATATTTCTTCTCGGAAAACCGTGAATTCCGTTAAATCCCAATTTTCTACATTCAACTATTTCACTTCTAGTCAGCATCTACTGTTTCTCAATTTCCTTATCTCCACGACACGAGCCTTTCGCCCTATGGATCGTAATGTTCATCTCCCACTCATTCTCACTCCCCAGGAACTCCTCCGCTCCCCAGTCGAAGAAGTAAAGGGGATAAAAAGTCAAATAAAGAAATACGCAAAATGTATAGATCTTCATTTCTCACACGATTTTTGATATCTCTTCTTGTTATAGAAAACCGTTAGAAATACATATATGCTGCATAGGGCTAACCGTTACGGAATTCCTTGATGTTTAATACTTACTGTTTCAAAAGCGTCATATTACTACTTTGAAGACCTTGAGTTACATTGGATCCATATTTCTCTGGTACATTGAACAGTCTCACTTCCATGCAACTTTCACTGTTTCTCAATTTCCTTACGATTAACTCCAATACAGTTTGCATGCTTGTATTCTAGCCGTGATACTCTTTCCGATGAACCCCATGAGCTCCTCGTGACACTATCTGTCCTATTGTCCCCTCTCCCACTCACTTCCTCAGGAACTCCTACGCTCCTACGCTCCAAACCCGAAAAAAGCAAGCAAAAATTCCGACAAAAAACGGACGGGCCGAGACGAGAAATCTTTGAACTCGCTGCTCGACGGAGATAAAAAGCCGAAAGCGATCTCAAAAACCGCTCCAATTTGTGGCCTTTTGTCCTCGCTGCGCGCCACTTTTCATTTCTTGCTGCCCCCTTCGGAAAGGAATTTTTGATGCTCCGGAGAGCAGAGAATGCTTCAAGGACATGGGGAAACTTGACCGAAATGCTCCAGAAGTTCCACGTCATCTGACAAGGCCGAGATTCAATTTGCCTTCAATTTCCAATCATCTTCTCTTTTTGTTCAGGTGAATGAGTGTTTACATGGCTCGAGTTTGAATGAAAACGAATTGAAATTGAAGGCGAGATGAATTGGATCAAATCGAAAGAAATTGGAGGAATTCAAGGCAGAAAATGAGAAGGGGGGGAGGGAATGTCTTCCTCTTCTTCTTCTCCTCCGAGAAAGATTCGGAAACCAAAAGGGAGTGTCTCCGTGGGCATGGCAAGACGAACAAGCCAATGTTTTTCCCGTTTTTTTGAGGTGGCTGTTTTCGTGATGATTCTGGAAAAGAGATTCGGTTGATATGAGGAGGCAAAAGGTCTATATTGGAAAGGGAAGAAATGGAGATTTGGAAGGGTGGGGAAGCGGAAAAATAACGGAAAAAAGAGGAGAAAAGTGAGTGGGAAATGGCAATAGAAGTTTCAGGTTTGCTAGAAGTATTATTGTTATGCGCCTTCAACACAGTAACCCAAAAATCGAAGAAATTGCGTTAGAAACCGTATGCCGCTTTTAAAACATAACAACTTGGCGAAAAAAGTTTACTGTGGCGCTGCGAGACCCACGCGTCGCGTGTCGCGTCGCGGCTTGCATTTTCTAGGCCATGTAGCTCATTTCGCTAGAAAACAATAATAGAACTTTGGTAGTTCGGAAGAACTCCTACAACCGAACTTTTGTTGTTACGGTTTCAAAACATTTTCAAAGAAAGACTTGGAGATCTAGATACTAATATATCACCTCCTAAAAATTGTCGCAATTTTTCTAAAATGTCTTTCAATTTGGGCGCACACAACAACGTGAAACGTGTAATAGTAACGCAAATATGTTGAGCATGAAACTGAAGAAAATGTTGGTTTGATTTGGACTTCCTCGGAGCTATCGCCTGCGTTGCGGTCGCGTCGCGGCACCCTCACTTTTCAGTCAGAGAACATTACGGCGATTCGATTGAACTCACATCAAAACTCGAAGAGAACAAAATCAAGAAGATCAAAAGGAAATTGTGATTCTCCACAGAAGGGAAATGAGGAATGTTCCGTTTCAAGAGCAGAATGAGTGTCTGCTGTGTTCGAGTGTTTCATTGTATAAGACTTAAAAATAAGAAAAACTCGAACTTTTCTGTTTTAATGAAACCACTTTTAAGTTGATTGTTTTTAAAACGATTATATATTCGGATTCTTCCAATTACAACTAAAAATTTTTTTTTGGAAAAGTCCAATTTCAGTACTTCCAGGTCACAATTATGAAATCCTAGAGTCTTTCCAGCCCCGGGACATTTTCGAAAATTGCCATAGAAAATGAGGGGGCAGGAAGGTTATAAAGTGGCACTTTCTCAAATTGAAGGCGAAAATGATATTGGAAAATGGAATTGAGAAGTAAGGAAAAGGTTCCCGTTTCAAAAATGGCTCAAGGTACAGTCAGTTTCAACTTCCGACATTACGAGACAGAAATTTTGAATTTGAAAAAATCCACTGCTTCGAAAATCTCATATCAACTTTCGGATGCTTCGAAAATTTGCTCGGTTTTTGCTCGGTCAGATATGAAATGAGCTTAATAACAAGTGATATAAGAAATTTTGTTCGCTATCTTCAATTTTTCTAACTCGAGCATTGTTTTAATGGACATATTAACTGCAACTCAGCAGAGTCTGTTGCAATAACTGAACATGTGATTTCAATGAAACAGACAATTTTTTGACGTTGGACTTTTCAAAACGGTACTATTGCAACTAGAGTCCAAAAAGTAGTCAACCAGGATTTACTAAAAAAAAACTTGAAATGCCACACGGCGTGTAAATCGAATCGCTTAAGCGTTGCAAAATTCAAACGACGTTTTTCGCGGGCAAAAGCGATTGTAACCGTAATTTTATCATCGGAGCACACTTGCAACATTTCATAGGTAAAAAAAAAATATTTCTTTAGCAATATTTCAGCCAAAAATGTCGAAAACCAGTATAATTCAGCCATGATTAATTGCGTAAACACGAAATTCATCAGAATTCACCAATTTCCCCTCAAAAATTCGTCTTTCTGACTGATTTTTCAAAATATTTCGAAAAGAAAAATTTACGACACTCCGATATTCCGCAGCCGCTCCCTCTTTAGCAAAAGCGCGGGCGTTTGAACGTGAGTTTGTTTTTTT
>LR580605.1:0-10545 GCA_900536345.3 Caenorhabditis sp. 39 LS-2015 | reverse complement strand
ACTAACATTTGCATAGGCTTTAAGTGCTTTACAACCGTTTTTCTGGGCAGATATGGAAGACGAAGAAGCGGAAAGCGAGGCGGCATAGCGACGGAATGAAAGAGTGAAAGAATGAAGGCGTGAGGCCTGGTGAGAGACAGAGAGAGCGAGTAAATAAGAGTATTCTGGAGAGCAGCTCACACAGCTCACACAGCTCACGGAGAGAAGCGAATTAGCCAGGAATTGATGAAAAGGGGGGAATTGCAGATAAGACTGATAAAACTCTCTATAACAAACTGTTCAGATATTTAGTCTCAAATCATCGGGACCATCGCCATCGGATCGATTTTCCTGCCACCTCACCTCCCGCCAATAACCCCTGCGTCTCTCGCTTTCCCCTTGTCTATCTCTCACCCCCACCATACCATCCTGCGTCTCTCTCTCTCTCTCATTGGGCATTTTGGTGGGAACTGTTCATTTCATACCTATTCGTTCCCAACATGCCGTCCACCTCTCTACCTTTTCTAAAATTTTCCTCACCGATACCTCAAGAAAAAATAGTTCAATGCTTGGAAGTTGCCGATCTGTAAGTGTTTTTTTTTTTGAATTCTGACAGATCTCTCATATTCTCTCACCTATTAGCTGCCCTTTTTCTTTCAGATTCCTCCTCTCATTGTGCTCTAAAAGATGTCAAGATATCATAAAAACCGCCCAAATCCCTGTTGAAAAAGTTCACTATAACTTGAGACAAACTGAAACTTCTACTTCGGATCTTTATATAACTGTTCAACTTCCAAATGGCACCTTGGAGATCAAGAAAGCTTCAGATTCTGAAATTGAAATCCTCCCCCTCGGCAGTGCAGATCAAGAATGTAAAATGTTCTGGAAGGAAAGATCCCCAGACTATTCTGTGCTATATGTCACTGGTCTTTCCCCATTGGATTCCATCCGGAAAACATGCAAACACATCTTCAACACCTTCAAGATCCCTGTATGCTCCATGGATGTTTATTCAATGGCTAGTACCATTTTGCTTCCGATTCTTTTTGAGTTTCAACCAACTTCTCACTATGAAAGGATCTACTTGCACTATGACAATAATAACTCTTTGAATTTTCAAGATTTTCAAAGAATTCTGAATCTCAATGTCCCCATTAACAGATTGGATTTTAACCATGAAAATTTTCCGGATGCCTCTGAGTGTAAAATCAAGGAGCCTTTGAAACCTAGAAAGTTGATATTGAGCAATGCAAATTGGTTGACTGTTCAGAACATTTCGGACATGGAATGTGAGGTTCTGTACGCGGATGGTGTGCATATCGGAAAAGAAATCAATAATTTTATCGTTAATTGGATGGCTGGTGGATTTGAAAATTTGAAGTCCATTACCTTGAAGCCCATGGTCAATTTGGAAGGTCTAAATCTAAATCCCCAGAATAATCGACCTGATGGAAAGGTTGCTGTGGTAACATTGGAGAATGATACTTTGAGAATTACTATTGAACAATGAAACTATTTTTATTATAATTATTATTGTTACGAATGAAACTTTACTTCTTCAAAAACTTCTCCTGCCAAACCAAGAATTTAAATCTTCCGGAGCTCACAACAATCGTCGCTATCAACCCGTCACTTTTTCTTCTTATATTTCGTCCGTTTTTGCAACTGTAATGGTTATGAAATTCTGGACGTGGAGGCAAGTCTTCGGGCCATTCGACGAAGGGAATTGCATTGGAATTATTGAAAATTGCTTCATAGCTTTCATTTGGCGACCAGAGGTAAATAGTTTCCAGTTTTTCATACCCTCCTTTCAGCCAATCTTCAATAAATCGTTGGACATCTTCAGCGGTAATGTGAGACCCGAAGGCCTCCAGAATCTCGCATTTCATTCCAATCAGACAATCAATTGTGAGCCATTTTGCATGTTGCAATCGAATTTCCTTATGCTTCAAAGAATAACTATACGTGGCACCGTCTTCCACTGGAACTTGCAGCGTAAATTTCCACGTCACCGTGATGTCTTTCAGAAGAATTTTTAACAGTTCAAAGGAGACTTGAAAATTTGAAACTATAGGAGTCCCATCCTCATCTTCATCTTCAAAATACAACTCGAGCTCTGAGAATGGCATATTATCATTGAGGTAAGGGAGAAAGATTTCCGATAGTGCATTTTGAGATCGAAGTCCAAGTTTTTCCACTTTGAATATTTTTTGGAAATATTCCGAGAACACTCTTATCATTTGAGCTGAACTTGCCGTGGAATTGAAATAGAGTCCGATTCCTTCGCCTCTCTCGATAATCACTTTGATTCCACAAATCTCTCTGACCTTTCTTCTTTTTGCTGACCATTCCTTTTCAGAAATGGAGTTCAGATAGAAAATTAGATTCCAACAATCTTTGAATCGCAGAGTTATACTATCAATGCAGCCCTCTGCTTTTGAGGAATCGTCGTGGAGGTCCCATTTTAGAACTTGGGCTTTTATGTTGAGGGATTCGATCAGGTTTAGACAGTTTTTGGAGATGAGCGAGTAGTAGAATCTGAAAAGGAAGAAAAATGATTATTTCGAGCAACCCCTGAGAAGAAATTATATTTTGTTGGTTAAGCAGCCCCAATCTCGACGCGCCAAATCTAAGCAGCCCCACTACAAACTACAAAAAATCTAAGCAGCCCCAAACTGGCGAAGCGCCCCATCTAATTGTAAGCAGCCCCAATACAAACTACAAAAAATCTAAGCAGCCCCAAACTGGCGAAGCGCCCCATCTAATTGTAAGCAGCCCCAATACAAACTACAAAAAATCTAAGCAGCCCCAAACTGGCGACGCGCCCCATCTAATTGTAAGCAGCCCCAATACAAACTACAAAAAATCTAAGCAGCCCCAAAAATGACTTACAGATCTACTTTATCGACGAATTGAAATACAAGCTCTTGTGGAACTTGAGGTAAATTGCGAAATAGTGGGAAATACGGCATTTTTCAATGGAGAAATCGATGACTGATAGACATCACATCACACCTTATCAATGTTTGTCTAGTCCTAGTCAGTGATAAAAAAGAATCCTGTTATTTATGCTTTGCTATTTTCACACAATGTTAAATAGGAGAAATTTCAAGAATTGACAAATGCGATGTCAAATTTCAAAAGAAAAGTGGAAAGGAAAAAAACGAAGACGAACACCAGCTTATTTATTTAACTTGAACTTTTGGAATAAAGTATTTTTTCAATTTCAAAAAAACTTAGACGTGATCACCCAAGTTAGCACCCTCCAACCTCTCGTTTTGTCATCATTCCCAGCTACTCAATTCTCAAACTTTTCTTTCACAATTTCAAAATGTACCAAGATGACAAAAAACCATCAATCGAGAACAAATCAAAAGTCGGTGATGCCGATTCTACCACGTTCCATCTCCCAGGGCTTATCAGAAAGCTCCTGCAGTCAGGTGTTCCAAGGCAGATTGAGTTTCAAGTATGTTTGAATTTATTTTTGGATATGCTGTTAATTACTTTTATTATCCACGAGCGTTGATTTTCCAGATGACTGAACTGGCAGTATTCTTGGAAAAAGTCAAGGCAGTGTATCAAAAGGAAAAGTGTGCTTTGATCGAACTCAGCTGCCCGGTTAACATTTGTGGTTCACTCCATGGCCAATATACTGACTTGCTCAGAATTTTCAAGGTACATACTTTCCTATTATAAATCAAAGTTTTCAGACTTTCAAATCTTTAGGCATGTGGCTCTGCTTTAAAAAAGAAGTACTTATTCCTCGGCAACTATGTCAATAAAGGACGCCATTCCCTGGAAATTATCATTCTTCTTTTTGCTCTCAAGCTAGCTTTACCTAACCGAATGTATCTACTGAGAGGAGCTCACGAGACCAATTTGATTTCCAAGTAAACAACCAATTTTTTAAAATTTTTAACTGAAAAGTAAGACTACTGTGATTTTCTTTTAGGACTCATGGTTTTTATGCGGAAATTAAATCCCGATATAGAAATGAAGGAAGTGCAGCCGAATGGTTGTTCCAAATGTTCCAAGATATCTTCTCCTTAATGCCATTGGCCGCTGTGGTTTCTGGAAGAATTCTTTGTATGAGTGGCGGTATCTCTCCACATCTGAAGTCGCTCGATGACATTCGGAATATCCCAATTCCGCTGGCCATGCCCAAATCGGATGTGAGAGCTTTTTCAGATCTATTTGTTCACACAAAACGATTTTTAGCCTCTCGCATTTGACCTGCTGTGGTCGGTTCCAAGATCTCTGGCGGAAAAGTTGAAACCCAAAGAACCGGAAATAACTGCATCGGTGCCATTGAAAAAGGGCAAAAAAACTCCAAAAACCATAGATTACGACGAATGTCCTGGTGATCGGTATATCTTTGGTGAAAAGAAAGTCCACGAAGTGTGCAGTGCTCTCGGAATTGATATGATAATTCGCAGTCAGCAAGTCGTCGAATTTGGCTACGAGTTCTTCGCGAGCAAACGATTGATTACGGTGTTTTCCGCCTCCCGATTCATTGGTGATCACAATTACTCAGCTGTCGTTCTCATTTCCAGCGCCCTTGAAGTCAGTTTTTTGCAGCTGAAACCCGAGGACTATGAGGTCAGAACTACTGAACGGGAGAGGGAGATAGGTCCTCAAAATTGCCATTAATACGCTATTTGATTTATTGAAATGAAGAATTGAGAGGAGTAAGAGTATGTATATCAAAATTATGTTTCATCAAAAGGAACAAAAAGTTGGCTTCCTCGGTCTTCACCAATGCAACTCTTCCGTCAGCTCTTCTCAGAAATCTTTTTGATAAATCCGTCAAATCCTTGTTCGCGACCTCTTCATCATTGAACATATCCATCCACGAATACCAATTGTCCTTTACTGGTAAGGACTCTAAGAACAGATACTGCAATTTGTTGAAGCCTCCTTTCATCCACTTTTTCAAAAATCTGTTGATATCCAGTGGAGTTAACAGGCACTTCAATGCTGTTAAAGATTCGCATTCCATTTTGATAAGACTGCGGATAGTAAGCCAGGAGGAGTTGGTAATGTGCATGTTCTTTTGTTTCAATCCTTGTCTATATGAGAATTTCGGATCCACATCCCAATCTAACTCCAGATCGCTTATATTGGCATTTTCCAAAACGCAATTCATAAATTCGGACGGCAAATCTCCAACTCCAATTTCCAAAAGGTGAACATCACGAAAGTAGAACATCTTGTTAACAAACAACGGGAGAAGATGATGGGCAGGTGAGTGAAACGTTTGGAAACTTGAGATCTTGTAGAATCGGAAAATTTCAGTCAAAAGGTCAGCCATCTCTCCGACCATAACCTCATTGCTTTTTTCAGTGATTGTTATCAGTTGGCCGAACAGCATGCTCACAGTGTAAATCTCATCTTTAATTTGGAAGTCTCGTGTCCAATTTGCTCGTTTTTGAATAATTTTCCACATCGTTCTATCAGTGGTTTTCTGGATTTCCAACTTCTCATTGTACTTTGTAGTGATGTTGATGAGGAATGAGTTCTCGAAAATCTGCCATTTGAACTCGACAAATTCAAAATCAACGTGCGCAATCATAAGTGCAAATTGGGCAGATTGATAACATAAACTCATTCTAAACAGTATGAAAAATTATTAAGCTTCTTTTATAACTGAAGAAAAACTCACATTGCCGCTGGATTCATCATCTGAAGGATCAAGTCTCGAGGAACACGAGGAAGATCTCGTAATCGAAAAAACAATGATTTTGACTTTTCGGATGTCGATTTCAAATTGAGTTTTCTTCCATGTGGACAACAAATTATTGACGATAGTATGGAAGGGAACATTGAAAAAAACGGGTGTCAGGAGCAAAAAACTTTTTTGCGAATAAAGAGGGGATTCGTTTTTTTCTTCTTTAATCGTATGCTATATTAATTAATATATGGCTTCTTCTTTCAGAGCACGCCCGTTTTATTTTGGGATTTTTAGGATTGCTTAGTCACCTGTAGTTTGTAGTGGAGCTGCGTAGATATTGCACAGTTGAATTTTGGGGCTGCTAAACAATTTCGTAGTTTGTAGTGGGACTGCTTAGATGCGGCGCGCCGCGATTTTGGGACTGCTAAACGATTTTGTAGTTTGTAGTGGGGCTGCTTAGATTCGGCGCACCGTAACTTTGAGGCTGCTTATCGATTTTTTAGTTTGTGTTAGGGCTGCTTAACCTCACCGCTATTAAACTTTGGGTCTGCTTAAAAATATTTGTATTTTGTAGTGACTCTGCGCAAATCTCGCAGTGCCCACTTATCCTAATTTTCATATCAAATTCCAGCTCCTTAAAACATGGTGTTCATTACTACATACATACACACATTTTTCCTCATGTTTCACATGGGGACTACGCCCTCCTTCTGTCCTTACTCTTTTCGCTGTCTGCGCCTATATTCCCATGACTATCTCTCCCTTCTTTGAAGGGTCCCTTTGCTCTTTGTGTTGCATTTTCATCGATTCTCGAATTTCTCCGTGTTTCTCATGCACTAGTGGTTTGGCCAGCTTTCTTTTGGCAAAAAGCTATAACTAAATCGATATGAGTATGGTAATCAAGCCTCCAAATGACCGGGATCGGTTCTCTATTTGGCTCGCCATGCTTTTCTCGTTTTTTGGCTTTGTAAGTTTTATAGCATTTTTTTTTCAAATTTTAAGTTATTTTCTTTTTACAGATTGCTTACCGTATGATCCGTCACCGTTACCGTCTACGAAGTCCTATTTTGGGCCGCCCATTCGACATTGGCTTCCAACCCGCTCGACTAAATAGTGCAGGTTCTGAATCCCAAGAGAGCACCACTTGGCACCAACAAGTCGGTCCAGTTTCTTTTCATTGTCAGAAACAGAAGAAAAAATGGTTCCGCCCACTACGCGCCATCAACTTTATCAATCGATTTTTAAAACATGAATACGGTATTCAACCCGGCGGATCACCCAATATTACCATCCCCAAGGGCCTGGAACCGCATTTGATATGCGTCTCAATTCCAGCGAAAAACTTCCGATGTGGAGGAAAACCAACAGAGTTTATACCCCGCGACATGCAACCCGGCTTCTGGTCTTATCAAATGATATGTGGAGGCGTCCAAATGACACTGATACACGTGGAAGAGCACACCTACGTGGCTGGTGTGTGCATCTACGCTCAAAACCGCTGGAGTATCTTTTCGGACCGATTGGACTGGGCATTTTCGCCGGAACGATTGGTCTACCACCCGAGGAATCTATGTGAAAAATCGATTGAGAGGAGATGGTGTCGAGAAAGAAATCAGTGGATTATTGTGACACGGAATCAGTTTGGAGAGATGGACAAGTTCGAGTTTAATGGTCAAACAAACTCACTGGAGCCTATAGAATGTTCCGATTGCTGTCTGGATCCGACAAGTCAAAATGACCCGAATGCACCGGAAACTCCAAGATCCCCGTCTTCTACCACAATGCCGGATTGCTTAAACTGGCTCAAAGTGGAATTCTGTCAATTAGACCAGAAGCCAGTGATGCTCGGAAAGACATCTACCGGAGCAATCTGCCATTTTCACTGGAATCCAGTGATTTCGAAATTTCAATTGAAAAACTGCGAGAGATGTCAGGTGGAGGCCATGAATCGTTTCGAACTTAATTTGGAGGATAAACCGCCACCGTATGAGTACTTGGAGTTGATAGAGATGGTAGAGCAGTAGGTGGGTGATCAAAGTGATGATGAGGGTGATATCTAGTTTCAGGTGACGTTGGACGATGAGGCAGCTGAGAAATATCTTTGTGTCACTCACTTGAAATCACTTAATTGTAAATACATAAATATTGGATTTCAATGTGGTTTTTCGCAAAATTTTAACGCCTCACAGTCAGGCCATATTTAGATTCTACGAATTTCATACTCAATTCTCCATTTCGACCAGTTAACATCATCTGAAAAAGACAAACGTCATTTAAATGGGAAACTAGGCGCCAGTGTGTTGTTTGGAAGAGAGAAGAGCGCTGCGGTGGGAAACATATGATTATCACCATGGCAACCGGGGAATGCTTGGATGTCCCTTCCCGCTCAACAACTTCAACACATTTCGAAATTAAGTAAAAGCAGAAAATGTTCTCTTCCTCCAGCTCTGGACTATTTCTTCCATTCATCAAAGGTTTCGGCTATGGCGTCATTACGGTGTTCCTTCTCGTTTTGGTAAATAATTAATATCAACTTTTTTCCATTTTCTACCATCCAAATGTTTTATTTTTTAGGTCCTAGTCGTCTCATTCCACGTTGTCTCCTACTTCATCTCCTACCGCGAGGGTCGTCTAACATTTGAACCGGAGTATCCATGCTGGCTTAGAACTTACACTCCTCTCATTTACATGTACGACGGAGAGCCGTATGAGTCATCTGGTGTCCGAGTCTACGGTCATCCGTTTAAACCGTTGAAAAACGGAACCAAGGATGCTATTGTAAAAATCCGAAAGCTAATCCTCTCCCATACCAACCAGCAAGTCTCAATTCCCGATGACACGTGTATCGTTCAAGTCCCAATGCCCAACTTCAAATGTGGCCGTTCGCACACTTCCTTCGAACCAATCACCGGAGATTCGCCTGGAAGCTACCTGGTCTATCAAATGTACGGAAATGAGAAGATCCAGGTGATAAGATATGTGGAGGATGGGAGAACATATGTGGCTGGCT
Source organism: Caenorhabditis sp. 39 LS-2015 (assembly GCA_900536345.3). Taxonomy (NCBI): domain Eukaryota; kingdom Metazoa; phylum Nematoda; class Chromadorea; order Rhabditida; family Rhabditidae; genus Caenorhabditis; species Caenorhabditis waitukubuli. The sequence goes on along the minus strand of LR580605.1, from coordinate 1,885 downwards.
ACTGTGTGTACATCTGGTGGCCGTATGATCAAGGAGTTCATTATCGGGTGGCTTTGATTGATTCATTGTACACGACGGGCAGGTATTTTATGAAGGCGTCAGCTCCGGAGATGGAGATGGAGATGGAGATTCTGAGGAATGCTAGAGATGTTCTGGTCGACATTGACTCCCCACCGGCATACACCTCACTTTTTATCGGCGGAATCGAGGAAAGTAGTCTTTGATTCTGATTCTCAACCTGATTCCAAATCTGATCACAAATCCCACATGACATCGACATCAAATTCCCATGTCTCCCCTCCCATCTGACTATATTTTTTCTCACGGCTCCAACCCCACCCCTCATATCCGTTCTCCACTATTCTATTCTATTTATTTCATTCCCCTTACAACTTCAATCCCGATGGACTTCGATTCCCTTACTCTACAGGAATTCAGTGGAACTCTGATTTCGTTCTGTCTTTTTCTATTTATTTGGGTTTGTCTGGTAAGATTGCAGAGGTAAAGATTGATTTTGATTTTGATTCTGATTCTAGGTGATCGCCATCTGCGGCCTTGCGGATATTGTGTCTCCGCAGTGCCTAAATCCACAAGAAGAGATGGATGATTGGGATATTATTGTGAGTTAACCTAGACCACCTTTTGATAATCAAATTTTGAATTCCAGATGGGTGAAGATCAGGGAAACCCCTTCTTCTTAATGATACTTCAACATCTCTTCTTTTACCTCAATTAGCAGAGTTAAATGGCCACACCACAATTTAAAGTTTTCAGTTCCCCGTATTTCCAACATTCCTTTAATTTCAATATTTATCACGTGACTCTCCTCCTCCTCCCAAATCTTATCACTTTATCAATCATCACAAAATAAAAACCATTCAATTAACCATATCGATTTATTTTTCTATTTCTCTATTTTCATATGGAGGCAACGATCGAAACGATGGCTGTGCCGTCCGACAGCAGCAGTAGCAGCAGAAAATTCGCTGGGGGAGATGGTAAAGTCAAAAATGCTCCGACGTTAGCAGTAAGCCAGAAAAAATCGATATCTGCTAGAAATTATTGAAAAAAAATTGTTGCTTCAGAAGGACTCGCAATTAAAAACAAACTCTGTGATAGGCTTCCTAGGCACCATAGTCTACCGTTTGAAGCACTGGAGCCCGGGACATTGTCAGAAGTTGTTCACGGAAAAGGAGCTCGTTGAAGTGTGCTACAGGGCTAGGGAGCACTTTTGGAGGGGCCCTGTGAAACTTGAGGTAGGGTCTGAAAAAAACGAGAAAAAATAGATAAATCAATCAATAATTCAGGCCGAACCTCCAATAAAAATCTGCGGTGACATCCACGGACAGTTTGAGGATTTGTTGGCACTTTTCGAGTTGAATGGCTGGCCTCCAGAAACCAAGTGAGCTTAGCTTACAATTAGCAACCAGTGCCTCAATCTCAACACAAAATTCTCCAGGTACCTGTTCCTCGGCGACTACGTGGATCGTGGTCCGTTCTCCCTGGAAGTCATCACCCTGCTCTTCACCTTCGCCGTCCTCTACCCCGACAAAGTCCTCCTTCTACGTGGCAACCACGAGTCCCGTCCGGTCAACATGCAATATGGATTCTACCTGGAATGCCGTAAACGGTACTCGGCGGCTCTCTACGAAGCATTTCAAGTGGCCTTCTACTGTATGCCACTCTGCGCCGTCGTCAATAAGAAGATCATTTGTATGCATGGAGGGATCTCTGAAGAGTTGGTGGATCTGGCTCAACTTGAAAAGGTCGAACGGCCATTTGATATTCCGGACATTGGAGTCATTGCGGATTTGACATGGGCCGATCCGGACGACAGACTTTTGTTGTACGGTGACTCTCCACGTGGTGCTGGACGATCTTTCGG
>LR580584.1:0-15662 GCA_900536345.3 Caenorhabditis sp. 39 LS-2015 | reverse complement strand
AGGGCGAAAGGAACAGGTTCAGCGATATCAGTAGGTGACAAGAATCACCGCGTTTAAAGTTGGCGATGATTTGTGATTGTATGATAACGGGTTAGCGAGATAAGAGACAGGAGGAACAACACGATCACTCATTTCTTCTTCACTCACTGCAGTTGTTTTATGCGCATCGGGTCCAGTCGGACTAGCTGAGGACCGAGGATCGGACGGAGATCGGCGTCGACTTGCATCGCTCGGATCGGCTGACGGAGCAACTGACAAGCGGGTTGCTGATGAGGTCGTCCGAAAAAAGACACAGAGAAGCACCTCCCTCCTCCGCCCATTCTCATGCATTTCTGGGCGGATTCTCATTCCTACAGTAGGGGTCTCCTATGAATTCGAGATGAGTTGGCCAGAGAGGGAGAGAGACGAGAAGTCTTCATTTCTGAAACATTCAAGATGATGAGACTCTTCCTTCCGCTTCTTTTTTCTGCTCAACAACCACGGAAAGAGGAAGTTGAGAGGAATGGAATGGGAACCAATGGGAAGAAGAGTGGAAGGCAAGGGAAGAAGAACGGCGGAATCCAGCGACGGGGGTCGGAAGACGATTCGAAACTTAACACAAAACGAGAAGGCGGTATGCATACGCACTTCCCAATCAGAGACACTGTAAACTGCATCATCCGCCGCCCGCCTTCGACAGTTTTACACTACCGTCTGATAAGCGGCTTCGCATCATTCGACGGAAGCTTACAGCTACAACTTTTTCTCTTCTCGTCATCATTTCAGTTTCCTCCCCACCTTCTCCATCGTGTATTGATTCTCTCTTTCCTAGTTTTTGAGTTCTAGAAATGAAGGGTAACGAGCAAGAACTGGAGCAACTGGCTCACCGGATGCGGAAACTCGCCGTCTTCTCGTTTTCCGTCGCCGTCCTCACAGCCGTTCTCTCTGTTTTTGCCATGCCAATCCTTATTTCTTACACTCTTCAGGCAGTTGTGAGTATTCTTGTGATCGTGCCATCTGATAACTTATCATTTCTCTAGACATCAGTCGATGATCAACTTGGAAAGTGCACTGCAGATGCATTCAAAATGTACAAAGCACTCGATGAGATCGAAATGCACCTTCTTCGAGCTAATAAAAAGACGAAGGCATCCTCGCCTCGTCAGAAACGTGGAGGGGGATATGTTGCTTCCGCACCTGGCTCTCAATATCAACAATTCAATCCTCAAGCTTCCACATCAACTGGCGGACAGTACTACTTCTATCCAGAGGTGACAAAATGAAAACATCGTTGAGATGAAATGTCTTCTAGGTGATCGAAGCGATCCGTGCCCGTCGTCCAACTCTATATTCTCTCCAACAGGACTACAATGGAGGTGTTCAAGGCTGTTCCGGAGGACAGGGATACGCATCCAGACCTGTATTTATTGGACGTAAGACCTGCCGAAAGCTTCTCTCTGCATCAATTCCTTTCAGCTCAAACTGGATCAGTGATCCGTGATGGAGATTCTGGATTCAACGGAGCAGCTGGATGCGTGACACGATACGGACCGCCTGGACCACCAGGACTCCCGGGAAATGCTGGAAGAGACGGAAACGATGGAGAAGCGGGGTCGAATGGAAGACAGGGACGGGACGGAATAGCCGATGTCGACAGAGAACCGTGCCAAGTGTGTGCTCCAGCTCAACCCGGATATCCGGGACCGCAAGGACCGAAGGGAAGAACTGGAGAGCAGGGACCACCCGGATTGGATGGAGAGACTATTGACGGAGAAGACGGAGCTCCGGGACTTGCGGGACCACCGGGACCTCCAGGACCGCCAGGACTTCCTGGAAAAGTCGGAGAACACGGACAGACGCAGGACGAAGAGATCACCGGACCACCGGGACCACCTGGAATCAAGGGATCGCAGGGAGGAGTAGGATCGAGAGGAACCGAGGGAAACCCAGGACCAAAGGGACCGCCGGGTCAGAAGGGAAACCCTGGAGCGTAAGAAATGGAAATAGAAACGAGTTGAATGAATATCTGATTTCAGGCCGGGAGTTCCAGGTCGTCCAGGACTGCAGGGTCGCCCGGGAGCTCCGGGGGCCCCCGGATCGCCCGCTTCGTGCGATCACTGCGCCCCTCCGGTTCTCGAACCGGGGTATCAGGTGGACGTGAAGAAAACACTCAAACGCTCGTCTCCATGATTCAACTGACTCTGTCATCTGTGATCTCCACTACCTTCTCTGTTTGTATATATAGAAACATAATGAACAGTACGACAAATAAATAAAATAAAGTTTATCTGCTTTTGCAGAAAACGGCAAAATACAAACAAGGACATGAAAGAGGGGAAAATAGTACACGAGATTCTAAGAGAAGACAGAGAGAAAACACTCATCAGAATACCCGTCGGTGAAGGCCAGAAAGAATAAAAAGGGAAGGGTGGACAGGTTCGATACAAACATCGATTCACCGGTAATCGAGAGATAATGGTACAAATAAAGAACAAACTACTGAGAATTAGGCAAGATGCGAAGGGAAGTCGATGAGACAAGGTGGAAATTTGGAACCTATTTACATCTAGAAGGAAAATAATAAAGATGATGAGGCGAGAACAACTAGACGAAGCTGGAGAAACCGGTGGTGAGATTGGGAGTTGCGGGGATGTTGGCCCATGGTCCTTCGCTGGTGCTTTCCGTTGTGGAAGAACGACCAGCAGCACTGCCTGGCTGTCCAGTTAGGATTGGAGCTGCAAGTAAACATAATTAAGGAAGGGAGCTTGAAAAACATTGCCGTACCTCTGACCATGTCGGTATCTCGAACCTTTCGCCAAGTGTCTCTGTACTGATCGGTAGAACCGTAATGTCTGGCAATGTCATCAACTCCGTCTGTCATCGTTCGGTCTCCTCTGATGACTGTGTCATCGACGCTCTCCACGTCTTCTTCCTCGTCAAACGAATCGTACGCTTCAACTCGCTGCTGTGGACTTGCTGAGTTGTGTTGCTGCGAACTTGTCGATGAAGGAATGTGGCCGGCGAACTCGACTCGGCCGTATTCCGATCTAGTTCCATACACGTCTGATCTAGTTGGCATGTACTCATTGCGACTGTTGTCGGACCCTCGTGTAGATGGCACCACGTACGCAGTGTTTTGGCTTCTGATGTCTCTTCCAACCAGCGCACTCAACTTCTGCATGGCATCTACGCTGGTGTGCGGCGGTCCAGAGTTTGGCAACGGTGGAATCACATCGGTAGCCAATCCGTACATGTTCATCACACCAGCACTGTTCCTTCCGTCTCCGAGAACACTTCCATAGGCTGGTGGTTCACGAGACTGGTCGGACAGCCAAGACTGTGTAGTTCCCGGTCGAGTAGGAAGCTCTCTGCTCCTGGTCATATTGGCGGCAGAAGTTCCCTTGAGCTGGAAGGAAGCGAAGTTTCCATCGGCTAACTGAAGACTGTCGATCGATCTGGATCGTTTCTCCCGACGGTATTTGGCGGAACTTCCAGTTACACAGAGAATGGCGATGATGATAACAATGAGCACGAATGCTCCCATCGCAACAAGAGCCATGAACCACCAGGTAGTGTAGAACGGATCATCCGGGATGGTTTCCGGTACGAAGAGCTGTTCTGATTCAGGACTTGCAAGACCAATTCCTGAAATATACGAAAATCAGTGTTGTTCTAGAAAATTACTGTTTACCTCGGACATCTCTAGTGAAAATTCTGAAGACGTAGAAGCTAGATGGCTGCAATTCTCTGTATGAGACATGCTCCTTCTCGCCCTTTCCGTCAGTCGGCCGCAGTGTGATCCACTCTCCGATCGGATGAGTTGGGCGATTATGATTTGCCGCAGACGCAGTCATAGCAGCACTCTTGGCGTTTTTGATTTCGTTGCGTCTCGGACGTTGAGACACGTATCCATTCTCAGTTTCTTCTGCAACAGAGACTCTCTTCGCTTGTAAAAGATGTCCGACAATATCGTCCGAGTTGGCAACGTCATTCCAGCTGAGTGTGACAGAGCTTTGTCCTGATGTAATCTGCGGTTTCGTTGGTGGCGGTGGCCCTTCTTTGTTCGGTCCCATCGTCACATTCGCCGAACGTTGCTCTCCTTTCCCAGCAGAAGTTTCCGCCCAGACACTGAAATAGTAGGTGACTCCTTCAGCTAGTCCATGAGCATCGAAGTAGTTTCTCGAGGTTCTCTGCTGATCTTCGTTCTTGAACTCTTCCTGCATACGATATCCCTTGTAGTTGACAATGTACCCAGTGACGACTCCATTCGGTTGTGCAGGTTCGTCCCAAGACACCTTGGCCGAGTCCATGAGCACGTCACTGAAACGGAGAACGCCAACTGGTCCTGGTTTGTCTTCGAGAGTCTTCTCACGGACTTGAGTCATCTTTCCTTCGCCAGCACGATTGTAGGGAGACACAGAGATCTGGTACTCGGTGAACTTTCGCAAATCGTTTAGCGTGCATTCGTTCGAGTCGACAATCATAACTTCCTCCTCGCTGCTAACTGAAGATAAAACAGATGCGACAGGCACATAACGAACTTTGAAGGAAGTGATGGTTTCGCTGTCTTCCTTCTCCCAAGCATCCCATTTGACTTTGATCGAAGAGGAGGACAATGGCTCAGTAACCACGTTTGTCACATTTCGTTTCGGGATTGAGTAACCAACGTAAACGAAAACTGGAGCAGAGAAAGGACCTTCTCCTTCCGAATTGTACAGCCGCATTCGTAGAATATAGTGCCGGAAACTATCTAATTTCGAAAAAACCTTCTCTTCCTTCTCGTTGTGATCAGCTGTGATTGGGACTTCTGTCACTTGCCACGTTTCATTAGATGGATACTCGCGGTAGTGAATCCGATAGCCAATCACCTCACTGTTCCAAGTCGACTTATGCGGGACGATCCATTCGAGCAGCACGCTGTTCCGTTCGTATGGAGTAGCCTTTAGTGAAATTGGATGGGCTATTGGGGCAGCAGGGAGGGTGGCCATCCATTCGGATTCTGGAGACCACGAAGATTCGAGGAAATCGCCAATGAATCGGATACGGAATCGATACATTGAATTAGGAGATAGATGCTTGGCAACTGCCCGCCGCTTCGAATATTCAAACTTCTTGTCCAAAGTTTGCCACTCGTCTTCGTTTGTCTTCTGATAGGATACTTGCACTGCTCGAACTGGACTTTCTGCATCTTCGCTCAATTTTCTCGGAAGTGACTCGTCCCATTTGATGGCTATTTCGGTGGCCAAATGTTGAGATTGTGGATCACGAACAGGGGAAGGCGCATTCCGAACTGGGAGACGAAGTGATGAAGTCATTACCTCCGCAACCGCTTCTTCACTCTCTCCCTTGCTGTTCTTGGCTTTAATGGCAAATGTATACTGCGTGTTGGGATTCAAGCTCATCGCTGCAAACATCAGAAGATTTCCAAGAAGAGGTGCATCAATGGCCATTGATCGAGGCTCATGCGACTTCCAGTACGAAATTATGTAATTCTAAAAACAAAGATTAAAATCCATCGATTCAAGAAAAAACTCTACCGTAATCTTTCCATTTGGAGATCCAGGCGGTAGCCATTTCATTCTCACTTCCTGTTCGCTGATGAATGAACACTGGAATGCTTCTGGGGGCCCAGGAACGTCTTCCATTGATTCAAAAGTGACAGGAGTTGAACTTTCCGGACCATGCCCAACAATAGTGTACGCGGAAACATAGACATGGTAGCTTGTGAACGGCCGGAGATTGGTTATCTTGGTCATAAGGGTCGCTTGTCCGGGGACATCCGCTTCACGAGTCTCATCGGAAATCAGAGATTCTCTTTCCGGAACCACTCGAACCTTGTACCCGATGACATCTCCATTGGTTGCCAATTCGGCAACTGGTTCCCACCTCACAATCACCGATTTGGATCCTTCGGCGGTAGCAATCACGTTTCTGGGTGTTCCCGACGGAACACTTTCATATGTTCGAGCATTAACAGCCTCAGTTGGGAGACTCTTACCGAATCCGTTTTCCGAGAACACGTTCACTTCGTATGTAGTGAATGGACGGAGATCAGTAACCGTGTACTCGCTGGATCGGAGAGCTGGCGTTCGCACTTCGTTCTGCAATGAAACTAATGCAATTCGAAATGAAATATTGCAACCTTACCCAATTCTCTTCGTCCAATTCTTTGTATACAATCAGATACCCCTTCGGTTGACCATTCCAGTGAGTTGCGAGGAGCGGTGTCCAAGACACAGAAATGGAAGTTGCCGATACGGGTTCCGCGAATAGTCGCTGACTTGGCGTCTCTGGGTTCGTTTGAAGAGTTTCGAATGGACGGGACGGCTCGGATGGAGCACCGCGTCCTTTCACATTCTCCGCTATTAATCGCAGATGATACTGAGTAAATGGCCGGAGACCAGTGACAACAATGGAGCGCGCTTTCGGAGCACTGACATTGAACAGACGAGAGAAAACACTTGAATCAGCCATCTTTCCTTCGACAATCCATTGCCGGATCGCGGTGTGACCGTCGAAGCCAGGTGTGAAATGGAGTTGAACCGATGTCGCAGTGATATCACCGATAGAGAGCATCGAAGGCCTTCCAGGCAACTCGGGAGGGACACCGCTCTCAAACTTGGTCTCCTCGACAGGACCGTCTCCCTTCTTCGTGGAAGCCATAACATCTACTCCGTACCGTGTCGAAGGTTGCAGTCCGTCAATCGTAAAGTTGGTTGTTCTTCCATCTACTTCATGCTTGGTCTTGACATCAGGCGAACTTGCTGCCCAGTGACGAATAGTATACCTTGTAACGATTCCGTTCTCCTTCAATGGCGGATTCCAGGTGATAACAGCTCCGTTGTACATGACTTCAGCAATACTCAGTTCGTCAACCGGTTCGGGAACGTCCTCTTCGGTCACCACCTTCTTGACAATGCTCTTCGGTCCGTCTCCGGGCGTCGTGAAGCACAAAACTGTCAGGTTGTAGTGCCCGAATTTCTCGAGTTCGTTCACAACTGTGCTGAGCTGCCGTCTATCTGGGTCAAGGATGACTTGTTTGAAGAGTTCTCCCTTCTCTGGTTCGCCCTTCCAGAACTGAACTTTGTATCCAAGGTTGACTCCTGGGATTCTCTGTTGTTCTGGCGCAGTGAAATCGACTTTCACAGCTGTCGAGTTTAGAACTTCCGCGCGAACATTCTTCGGAGCTTGAGTTGGCCCTGAAGAATTATCAATATTAACTTTAAAATAGTTTAAAAAAAACTCACTTCCTTCCGCAGTAGTCACCTCTATGCTCTCACTGAACACACCAAGTCCGCGTTTGTTGTATGCAGCAACCTGTATCTCGTATTCCCTCCATGTGATCAGTTCGTCCACCAAAGTATTTCTTGCGTCTTTGGTTGTCAGATTCTTTTCATTCCATGTGAGTGAACTGTAGCCGGCAAGACGGTAGCGAACGACGTATCCTATCACGTCTCCACTGTCCTGATCTTCCTTTGGCTGCTGCCACTGAACCATTACACTATGAGGAGATCTTGCAGACGCTGCCACGTTTCTCGGGGCGGCGGATGGTGGTTGTTGGGGCATTGTGACACTCGACGACGGTAGAGAAGGCTTTCCTGGTCCGTGTTTGTTAGAAGCGACTACTCTGAACTCTGCAGTCGAAGAAGGGCGAAGATCTTCAATATCCGCCCAGCAGCACGGCTTGCCTTCCTCCTTCGGAATGTTGTCAATCGCCATGCTCCAGTCACTCCAGAGTCCAGTTGGACCCATAGTGCGTATCTCGATGGCATGCTTGATAATCGGCTCGTTTCCATCGAAACCCTCATTCCATCTGACGCGCACCTTGGCTGGCATAGTTTCATTGTGAAGTTCTGCACGAACCCGTTCTGGCATCGCGGGTTTCTCTGTAAGAACAAAATTAAAATAAGACAACCAACACAAAACTCACCAATAATTTGCAGCATAGCAGAAGCACTCTCTTCCCTTCCGTCAACAGATACTTGGCATCTGTACTCTCCAGTGTTATCAGGTCCAACTTGTCGAATGATCAAGCTGCCCTTGCGGTTTCTTGAGATTCGCAATCCAGAATTACCGTTCACTGGCAATAGAACATCGTTCAAATACCATTCGACAGTAGCTTTTCTGCTATATTCCTTGGTAACTTCGCAGGAAAATTCAACGTTCGTTCCGATGAGACTCTTCTGATCAGCTGGTCCGTATTCGATGAGCGAATCACCAGTAACTTGGAGATTCGCAGACGCCTTTAGGTCACTTCCACTGATCTCGCAGGTATACTCGCCTTCATCTGACTTTCTAATGTCGTGAATAGTGAGTTGTCTGCTAGTCACATCATACTTCACACTGTCCGTTTGAATTTCACGGCCATTTAGAAGCCAGATGATATGCGGCGGAGGGCTTCCGGTTGCCTCGCAATCAAAAGAAACTTGGTCAGTTCCCGATGCTATTGAAACGTCTTTAGGAGTTCTCGTTAGTTTCTGTGTTGATTCGACCTCTGAGGTGAATGGGAATAACTGTTCTTGGCTTTTTGAGCTGTCGAAGAATTTCAGTCTTCTGGGTGGAGGCGTCTCGGAGTTGATCTCCTCCTCAAGTGACCGTCCATCTTCCGACATCATCATCGCAATAGTCTCGTTCGCTTCTCCCTCTTTAACCCAAACACTCTTCAGATCAGTGCCAGCCTCGTTACTCGCTTCGCATTGATACATTCCGAAATCTTCTTGTCTGATCCGATCAATCGACAACTTCCCGCGTTGGGTGTTCATCTGGAAAATTTGTATATTGGTACAGTGCTGATCTAATCTACTCAAAAGCTGACTACTGTAGTTGTCTCACGACCTTCTCACAATACTTTCTGTCCTCAAGAGTTGCTTTCAAATTCACACAGAATGGTTAGTGGCAATCTGGTTGTGGCCCCTGCCGTCTTCCTCTCTCCCTTGCATAATTATAACATATGGTCTCATCAAGTGCCTGTTGTGCCTTTCGCTCTTCAACTTCCTTACTACAACCACAACAAAATACCAAACAACAAAAATTGTATAGAGAATTTTCTTCTTTCCCTTAATCTCGGTCTTTCATCTGACCTTGCGCCGTGAATTCCGGAAACTGGATTCGACTTCATAATCCTGCACAATTAGTACGACTAGGAGAAGAAGAAAACGATGATGACGAAAAACTTTCGGGAGAAGAGAATACTAAGCGCATCGGAGACAAAGTATATAATTGGATTCGTAAGATGCAGAAAATTCCGAGTCCCGGATCGAAAACCACATCATCAGTAGTCACTCACAAACAGTACGATCCCCTCGAGACTCTTCATCGAAGCACTAATCTGCTGATCACGTTAATCACATGCTCGTAACATATGTATAACCTACTCCAATATTACGCAATTCAGTCCCAATATGGGGGTGCTTAAAAAATTCTCAAGTGTGTGCCCCCTACTGCGCGCATATTCTCACTCATAACCCGATTAGTACTCACCATTAATCCGTTCTTGTACCACTTGATATCCGACGGACTCTTCCTCTTCACTGCACATTTCAGACTCAAGCTCGAGCCAACCGACTTCAGAATCTCTTTCGGCATGTCTTTCAGCATTGGTCGACTGATAAATGTTACATACATGGTTTTTTGATCGGACGTTCTTCCCATTGCAGCTTCTACTCGGCATTCCAACTTGTGTTCTCCTCGAGTAAATCCAGATGGGTTAGAGATAGTCAGACGACGGCCATTCATACTGACAGCAATTCCGACTTCGGAGCCACTGACTTGTTGATTGTTCAAGAACCAACGGATTCGAACATCATCCTTGCTGTCGAACGAAGTGACACAGTCGAATACTTCGTCGCGTGGAAGAACCGTCTCGATAACTGTTCGGTCCTTTGGGAAATAGATAATCGAGAGGGTATTTTGAAGCGAAGGGCTGTAAACTCAAATTTTCATAGATCAATTACACCTTTTAGATACCTCATTCCGTTGTCCTTAACAGTGTAATCCTTGGAGACAACTTCTCGCAGATCATCACTGCTTGCCATCAAACGATATGTTCCAAAGCTTTCCCGCTTGACTCCGGTCACTACGAGGTCCCCATCAGAGGTCACATAGTGCGTCGCGTCCGAAGTGACCTACAACAATTCGAGTATGCACACAACAAGGCGCTCAAGTGCTCGTTGAGCTTCGTTTTTGTTCAAACTTGACGACAATCTGTTCGAGTTCGAACAAACAGCCGGGGTTGCAGACAGGGAATCTTACCTTATTAGACCCGTCTTTGAACCAAGAATACGAGATATCCAGATCCTTTGAAGCAAGTAGGGAAGGTCTCCTCAGCACAAAATATCGCCCGACCCCTGTCGTGATCTCATACTGCACTAAGTCGTCGTTTGCATCAAAGTCGTCCAGATCTGCAAAGTGCCAACATATGGACCCTTTTCAAATGTAAATTGTCCCCCAAACAGGCCCAGACCACCTGCATTCAGCGGAGTCACTCGCTTCCTCTCTTGTTTCTTTTTCTATCCTCGCACCTTCTCCCTTTCCTACCGACCGGCCCTGTGCGCATTCTCAACAGTTTGCTCAATTCGAACATGAGAAGCTGATTATATGGGGCTGGGGAGAGACTGAGTCGAGGCGAGCGGGCGATCTTTCCGCGCGCAAAGCAAATTGCTTAGCGGTCTCAATACGCGATGCCGCCCCATTCAAACCACAATAAACACTTTCTGGAGCCTGTGAGGACTATGCCGAGAGAGAGAAAGAACTCATCATCGCCGAGGTGTGTAGTGCAAGATCATGAAGTGGTGCCGGCTGTCCGAAAGGGAGGACAGCCTAATGACTGCTTGAAAACGTTCCGATACTTTACAACAACAGTAACCCATCTGTTTTTCTCAATATGATCCATAAATTCTACAATGGATTATGAGCGAGTGACGGGTCTATCACGTGTGCAACATGTATTGCGCAGCGGTTAACCTAACAACTGTCTGCCAGGTCGTAAAGGACGCGCGAGCAGATGCCCTCGACGCACTTTATGATTCTCTATCCGCATCTCTTCTTCGACTGGAAGCATCTCCAAAGATTGGCTTCTCCCAAGTTTTTCTATACATTGCCCGCATTGAATACGCTCTTTTTGCTGCATCCAATGAGCTCTTTATTATGTATTTGTGTTGATCGAGCAAACATATATTTGAGGTGTTTGGGAAACATATACAGCCGCAAAGACTCGCCGGTCACTCGCCTCCTCTTTTCTCTACGTTTGGAAACTTGACACCTCCAGAATTGTTCATTTCCAAAGCCATGTATCTTGGTTTTTGGCATAGGAAGTACTCAAAAACAAACAGGCTTGTTCAGTTGCAGACGTACAAGTTGTCCATGTAGGAATGCATAATTGGCAAGAGAGCTGTACATGCGGAATAGGTCAAAGTGGTCCGTGCGGGAACACAGAAAGTATTACTAATCAAAAAAAGACACGGCGCAACTAACAGCTCTAATCAGGTCAGATGAGTCAGTTGTGACAAGACGGAAATGAACGTTGGAATGGTGAAAAAGAGAAAAGACTTACATTTTGATCGTACAAAGGACGCCGGGGAGAGGGATGCGCCAACAGTGTTCCTCGCAACACATCTGTACTTTTTGTCGTCGTTCTCTCGTGAAACTGTCACTTCAGCGTATCGTTGGGCAGCTATCAAATCACCACCAGCATCACCAATTCGCCATTCGTACTGCTCTGCGAGATCTGCTTCGTCGCATTTCAATCGAATGATTTCACCTAAACATTAGTGAATCATATAAGATTTGTTTGAATTCGAAAATAGGTACTCACCTTCTACGGCTACTCTCTGTTCAACGGCATCGAGATTGTTCTGGAATATAGGCGGTTTTCCAAGAACCAGCTGACTGTGTGCCACTGGCCACCGAACAGCCGATAAAGCATAGAGAAGAAGCACAACTCGGATCATCGTTCCTCCATGTGTACTCCGCCACGTATTCACTGTCGTCGTTCTTTTGGCTAATATTGACAACACGATGACCTGCAAAACGAGTTTGAAACTATAGGTGCAAATCAAAGAAACGGAAACGGAGATGGAACGAGAAATTCGACGGATGTCCACACGAAATTCCATATAATCAGGAATGAATCGGTGGATGAAAAGAGAGAAAGAAGAGTCCAAATTGGCGCCTTTTCACACTTCTACACTCGCGAAGAAGGAGAAGAAAATACAGACACACAAAAGCCGACGGTGCGACAATTCCACTTCTACTGTCACTTTTTTGGACGCCATCGGCCCCCTCTTATATGTATAATAATATATCCTGGCTTCCGTGCCCAATTGCGATTACATATTGGACATGTGGTGGTATAGGTAAAAAACAGTGTGAATGATTCGGAAGACGAGGAAAAGGGAAAAACGCAGACAGGAAGACATTCGCCTATTCCGTGAGAAAGGTTCTTTTGTGAACATTCGAAAGGTAGGGAGGGAATGATGTGATATCGGTCAGCGGTGAATGTAGTACAAGATACTATATAGATAAACGGTAGTGAGAGAGAGAGAGATGAGTAATAGGAGAGAGGAGGAACAGGCGCCGACGGACAAACGGAAACCCACGAGAACTGAGGGAATGGGCGGGGCGAGGGGCGAGAAGGAGGAGGAGAAGAGACCATGTGGCAACGTCGAGTGGCACGGATCATGGCAGGAAATTAATGTATTCAAATTGGAGCTCTAATGGTCCTCTCACCTCCAGAAGAGTCAGATTCAAAAGTCTGGGTGAGTGGAGCGAGCACGATGGAGGAAAAGAGAGAGAAAGAGAGAGACAACAGTGTTGAAATGCACACCGGCGCCCCGATAACACCGTCCTTTGTTTACCATTTGGAGGTTGAGGCGGCCGAAAGAAAAACGGAAAGAAGAGAAGACGGCTGATATCATGCGATGAAGAAGAAGAAGAACAAGAAGAATGATGTGCACCAAGAGACAGTTCACAGCTGTTTTTATAACGCAACATCAATAGAAAAATGGAAGAAGCTGTTCATGCAGTAGAAAGGAACAGTGAGACGACAACCGAGATAACGCAGTCGGAATCGGAAATTGCGATACGGAAAGTTAGAAGGAAAAAAGAGAAAATGGAACAAAAGATTGTAGTAAAACGCATTCAGAACGTTCGCGTAGGAAACAAGGACTGTGCATGAGTCACGCGCGAAAAATGGACCCGAACAGGCGTATCGGAACGGAATGAATGGCACACTCGAACGGTCATTCCCGTCTCAGGTATAGGAATGCCATGACGAAATGACCTCAGTCAAGTGCTCTTTCTAATGAAAACGAGATCAAGTAGGATAGGAAAGAGCGGTGATTGGGGGCGGCAGATCAAAGAGAAGGCGGCACAAATTATGATTGCGTCGCTCTTTCCGCTAGCGGCCGCTTGCGTAAAGTTTTTGCTAATATGCACTCCTTTATGGTTTGTAAAGACGAGTACGAATTTGGAGTAAATGGCTCTCGGAGCTGGACCTCAACGGCGAATTCGTCATAGCAACATTGAATGAACAAAAGTAGTACCAGCGGGGATTGCGGGAAAGGGCACAAAACATGGGAAGTCTCTTGTTATAACGTTGCAAACGATCATCAAGGGAATTGGCGAGGGAGGGGCGGGGAGGGGTGATGATGAGCGGACGAAGACGACAATCATCGGACACTTCACACGCCTCTCAAGAAGTTCACTCAGTTTTTAGTTGAAGAAGCATCTTCATCTAGAGTTCCTTGTTTTCTGGCGAAAGAAGCTAGGGCCAATATATGTGTTGCACATGTTGTGTGGCACTTGGAGCCAAGATTGGAGTATCGCTTCTCTAATAAACAAACTTGTGTCAATATTTTTGCAGATGGAAACGGCAATATGGTAGCAGGGAAACATCAGTGGGTTTTTGAAACTGACAAAGGAGAGAAAGTAGGGCGGGTGGCAGAAAAACAAGGCCGAAACGACGGGAACACGGGCCGTTCATTATTCTCGCCACCCACTCGCCTCCTCGTATTTCTTTGACAAAAGTACGTCGTTTCGTCTTCGCAGCTGTGCTTGCTCGGCCGATGAAAAATTTGAATAACCCAGGCACTAAGATTTCTGGCCCTCCATTTCTTCGCATAAATATGGCGCAGAGGGAGGGGAACAACGGCGGGAAGCTAAAGCGAAAAGGGACGGAGCGGAGGAAGAGGAGGAGGTGGAAGATGGACAACGACTTCTCGAAAAGTAAGTCACCGCGGGTCGCAGGATAGCGTAGCTAGATCATTATCTACAGGAGAAAAACTAGCGGGCGCCCGGTGCGACTAGTTACTAGCCTGCGGAAGAATCTGATGGAGCGACGACGGATCGAAGAAACTTTCGGCGGCTGGGATTAGCTGAGATAATGGGAAAGCTTCTCGTCCATGACTTTCTTTCTATTTCTCTCTCACTGTTTTCACTAGCACAGATCAATTGGTCGAAAGTATCTATCGAGACTAATCCGCGCCAAATAGCACTGCAGACAGTCGTCGAACTGTCGAGTGGAATTCAAAGAAGAGATGTGAATCGAAACAGTCGGAGAACTTCAAAAGCCAGTTAGGAGACAGAAGTTGTTGGATGTTCGAAGGATTGAAGAAAGAGGGAGATGAGGATTCTTTGCTGCTTTTTTGAATGGGTTAGCAAATTGGATGAGGTTTCGAACGAGCGGCGTGACGAATGACCAGTCAGCTGAACGATGGAAGATGAGGAACAAAGCCGAAACTGGAAAAGGTAAAGAAAAATGGACGAAAACTTGAGAAATTGTTTTCTGTCAGCAGTACAAAATGCGCGAAAACCATAAGATCTCACAGAGCACAAGGGACTCTTAGAGGAACGGGAAGCTCAACTAGATACTCTCCGATGCTCCTCCCGCAGGTAGCGGGATACAGAGAGATACGGGCGGATACGCGTGGCCTTCGGAGACGCAGATCGCGGCACAGAAGAGTGTGCGCGAAGAGCCGGCTGGAGAGCAAATATGGTCAAAACCATATATGACAGTGGGTGGACGACGAGGCTAACAACATAGGTAAATGGACGGGGACAGACGAGGTAGCGGATGACCAGTAGACGAATGGACAACAGAGAGACAGGTTACCTGTCGGGTCTGTGTATGCGGATACACGCGCGGCAGATGAGGCCAAAACCGAACAGACGGACGGCACCGACCGCACTGTCCGCGCACCAAATCCCACCGGATATCTCTTTCAAAAATGAAGATTTCCTGCCTCCGTTCTCTTCTCACCTGTCCCTTTTTCGCAATAACTATAAATCCGTACGCTAATGGATTTCGAACGGCACCCTCTCACCCGACCTTGCGATTGTAAAGAAATAGAAAGAAAGTTCGTCGTATGTTCGATGACTTTTGACGGGAACGCAAGAAAAATGAATAGTAGGATGAGATGATGCTGACAGGAGAGAAGAGACACAAGAAAAAGTTGATGCGCGGATGATGAGTTTCGAGGTGAAGCCTTTGTAAGGGATTTCGTATACTACGAGAGCGACTTGTCAATTTGGGAAATGAACTAGTGGACGAAAAGAATGATGAAGTTGTACTTTCTGAGGCGCACGCAGGAAATCTACTCGAAACTGAATAAGGAGAAGAAGAGTTCGCCGCTCGCTTTTCTAGAAGATGAAATATCATTGTTATGTCAAGAGACTAGTACGAGTCA
>LR580577.1:0-11429 GCA_900536345.3 Caenorhabditis sp. 39 LS-2015 | reverse complement strand
TTGGCCATCTTCATTTCTTCGATGAATGTCTGGAAACAAAAAATCGGAAATGAAGCGTTATTTTCTGAATTTTCAAGCTGTAATTGTTATTGGTTGTGAAAAAAAATTAAAAATGAGAGAAGGAAATTTAATTTTTAAATAAAAAATTAATATCTAATTTCAATTTAAATAATGAAAAAATGGTGCAAATATCAAAAAATCTTCATTTTCCAGAAAATAAAAAAAAAAATTGAAACTGAAAAAAATACAAAAAATGTCAAATTTAGTTGTTTTCTGGATTGAAAAAAAGTGTAAATTTTTCAGAATACTAGAAATTTAGAAAAAACAATAAAACGTTCGATTTTTTTAATCCTAAATTATTTCTTGACAAGATTAAAATTACTTATATTTAAAAAATTTTTTTTTTAATTTCTCAAAAAATGCATCAAAATTTTTAAAATTAAATCTTTTAATTTTCAAAATTAAAAACTACATTCAAATTCTTCATTTATCAAAAAACCTCCTAAATTAGAGAAAAACAGTTTTCTTTCTAATTTTCAATTTTTTTCCGCAAAAAATTCCAAAAAAACGCACCATAAGACACTCGAAGAACAGATTCTTCTGGAACGATGTGACCTGCTCCAATTTCGATTTATGGCCTTCCAAATCCTCCAGATCTTGCTGTTTCTTCTTCTCCTTGTCTCCAGATCCCTCTTCTTCCATCTGAATTCAAATTTTTAATTTTTAAATTAAATTTTCATAATTTTTGATTTGAAAATCAGAAAACGCTCACCTTGGCATCCCCGGTCTCCTCTTCTTTCGCTTCATTCTCGATTTTCTCCGTCAATTCTTTGATATCCTTTTCGACGATCGCAATTTGACGAGTCAGCTTTTCCAGGGCCTGGTTGAGCACTTCGAACAGCCATTGTCTGCAATTTTATTGAATTTATTTTTTTTAGAATTGTTTTTCGATTTTAGACGTAATATTTTTTGAATTTTATTGCTCGAAAAATATAATTTTTAAGAATAAAAATGAAAACTAATTTTTTAAGTCAGAAAAACGACTTTTTTGAATTTTTTGATGAAAATTGATATTTAAAAATAAAAATAATCTTTCAAAAATTTTGAACTTTTTTAATTAAAAAAAAATTAAATTTTTAAAATTAAAATTAAATTAAAGCTGAAAAAAACGTTTTCGTAATTTTTTCATAAAAATTGATATTTTAGACAGTTTGCAAATTAAAAATTAAAATAAATTACTCAAAAAAAATTGAAAAATATAAGCAAAGTTTCAACTAATTGTAAATTTCCAAAATTTCTAAAAAAATTAAATTTTTTGCAAATCCAGAATCGAAAATTGACAAATTCCTTTGGAAAATTTTAGAAAATCGGCAAATTTTCAAATACAACCACCGACACGCAACGCGACCGCGACGGAACTAATATTGCAATTTTTCCAATTATTGCTAAAAATTGACAATTTTTTTTGCCGGAAAGTTGTCAGAAATTGCGTAAATTTTTAGTTTTTGATAGTTTTTCAAAATTTTCCATAAATAATTTTCAAATTTTTGCCAATTCGCTCTGGAATTTTCAAAAAACCTGGTTTTCTGACGGTTTCGCCATTTCTAAAGTAATTTTCCAAATTTTTGCCCTTTACACTAAATTTTTGTTTTCGTTAATTTTTTTTAACGTTCTCCAAAAATCCGCTCACCTATCATGCTCCTGCCACATTTTCTCGTCGAAAAGCCACGAAACGACTGTGGAACAGTCGAGGACTTGCATTTTGAGCAGTTTATCGATAAGGATCATCAGCATTTGCTGATTGGTTTTCCAGCACGAGTACAGGGTGTCTAGCAGCATCTCCTGGTATTCGTCCGACGCGTCGCAGATGGTTTTCAGGGTCGCTTGGTATCTGGAAAATATTTTGAATTGAACAGATACTTTTTTTTTGAAAAGTCACAATTCATAGCGTTATGTTGTATGAAAGTTCACAAAAAATCATCAAAAAAAAAACATTAAATGATGTAACATTTTTAATTTTGAAAGTTGAGATTTTTTTAACTCCTAAAATATGAGCATTTTTTTCAGAAATGAAAATAATTTTCATATTATAAAAAATTACTCGTAAATTAAAAATTTGTAAAATCAATTTTAATGTTTTTTTTTTTAAATTAAAGCTATGTAGTATGTGAAATAAATAGAATTGCTAGAAAATTATCTTTAAGCTATGAATGAACTAAACTAATAAAGTTAAAAACTAAAAATTACAGAAATAAATTTTTAAATAAAATCATTTTTAAAAATTCACTATCCAAATTTTTTAAACGCAAAAAAAAAAATTTCACTTTAAGAAGCCGAAATTTGAATAAAAAACAAATTCTCTCACCTGGAAAGCGCCGAAAAGTTGTGACTATACGTTTTCGAGGCCATTTTGAGCATGACCATCACAAAAACGCCAAATTCGTTCAAATTGAACGGCATTTCCGCGTCTTCCGCGTTTTTCAGCTCACTGATAAACGCGTCGGCTGGCTGACGTTCTTGGAACATTTGGGTGAACGTTTCCGCTTTTTGAAGGGTTACTGTGTCGTCTGAAATATTTGAAATTGAAAATATTGTTAATTTTCTGGAATTTAGTTTTTTTCTTCAAATTGGAATCAAAATTTACTTATAAAATTTAAAAAAAAACTATCTAGAAATTAATAATAAATTTTAATTTTTTGCGTCGTCTGGAAAGGTTTTTTGTTATTGCAAAAATTGAAAATTCGAGTTTTTTGAATCAAAATTCAACTTAAAAATTAAAAATTCATTTTCTCAAAAATAAAATCAAAATTCGGCATTTTTAAAAATAATTTTCCAATAAAAAAATGCAACTCACCCTCATCAATCATATAGCGAATTTCCGGGCAAGTCGGATGAATTCTGACAAATTCCGTCGGCAGTGCTGCCACAATTTTGTCATACGATCCGAGGCGACGGCATTTCTCAATCACTTCACGGACAAATATTTGGCTTCCCGAGAAGTTGTCTTTCTGGAAGAAAAATTTAAAAATTAGAACGAAAAATCGGTTTTTTGAAAAAATTAAATGTATATTTTTGATTTTTTTTTCGACGATTTTCGTAATCTTGATTATTTTTTCGTATTTTTATAAAAAACATAAATACGTTTTTTCTCTATAATTGTGAATTTTAATGTAAAAAAATCATTTGAAATAGAATTTTTGAAAAACCATTTTTAAATCTACAGAAACGTAAAAAATATTTTTTCGATTTTTTTTTTGAATTATTTGTCTAAAAATTTAATATTTCAGATAAATCGATTTTGAAAAATAAAAACGTTTTCAGACATTTTTTTTCGGTTATGTTACAAAGAAAATTAAAAAAAATGTAAAATTTATAATTTATAATTTTTCAACTTTGTTCTCCTAATTTTCGTAAATTTTTAAATACGTTGTTTTCCATATTTTCATGAAAAATTCGATGTACTAGCAAATCCGGTTTTTTTTTGAAAATGTGATTAACTAATTTTGAAACAAAAAAAAAATTAAAATTCGAGTTTTTAAAAATTATTTTTTAAATCTCAATTAAAAAAATTAAATTTCTATTAAATTTAAAATTTAAAATCTCACATTAACACAATCCTTCCATTCCGGCCAAGTGTATCTGTATTGGAAATTTGCCAAGTGGAAGCTGAACCAGTCGACCATTCTAAAGGCAAAAAAATAAAAATAAAATCCAAATTAAAACTCTATTTCATGATTTTTAAAATTAATTTCTCGAAAAAATCCCAATTAAATTCCCAAAAATTCCTACCTATCAATGCAAATCGGCTGCATCGAGTCGGCGCGTTGGTAGATCAATTCGACGGTTTGGACGAGGATAGTCGGGTAGTCGTCCGGTTTCAGTTTCAGCAATTCCAGCACGAGGGCGCCTAAAAATTAAAATTTAATCACAAAATTCTTCATCTTCATCGTTCGCTGCACATTTTGACGTTAAATTCGCTCAAATCCGTGTACATTGGTGTTTGCGTACTTTCCAATCTACAGTAACCCAACGGAATGCACCAGACCTGGCACTGGGCCAAAACCAATAAATATTGGTATCAATCGACTCAGAATTTCATTTCAAACTCCAAAATTCGACTTACAAAGGAAAAGCGACGGATACGGAGCCTTCGGAAGACGGAGCATTTGTCCGAAAATCGTTTCGAAGATCAAATAGCCAACTGGCACGGCCGGATTCTCATCGGCAAAGGCGAGCAGCTCTCGGGCGCAGGATTTTCGGTTTGTGCAATTTTTCTCGATTATCCAAGCGATTTCGCCTTCGAAAAGAAGACGATCGATGGAATGACCACCTGGGAGCGTTTTTTTCTGGAAAATTGAATTTATGAATTTTTAAAAAATTAAAAAAAATCTTTCCGGCTAAAAATATGAATTTTGAAGCAAATTCTTCAGTTTTTCTTGAGAATTTGGATTTTCTAATTAATTTTTCACCAAAACCGACAGATTTTGGTAAATTTCGAAAAATCTTGAAAAATTACCGTTTCCTCACAATCCGCATCGGAAAAAAGACGAAAAACGACCAGAGGATACGGGTAGATCATGTCCTCGTTGTGCGCTGGCGCGGAGAAGCTGGAAAACAAGGAATAGTATTTTTTTGTGGTCGTTTTTGAATTCTTAAATTTATTATTAAATTTTTCACTTTAGAATAAATTTTTTCGATTGATTTTTAATTTATTTTTTCGAAAAATTTTTTATATTCAATTTTGATAAATGATAATTTTTTTTCCGCAAAAAATCCAAAATCAATTTTTTATGAATATTCCAAATGTTTTTTTTATTTTTCAGCAAATCATGCTAATTTCTAAATTTTTAATGTTTTTGTTAATTAAATTTTTTCAACAAAACCATCTAATTTTTGAAAAAATTTGAAAAATTATTTTTTTTTCAAATTGAATTTCTAATTGTAATTGTAAGATCAATTTTGTGCCAATTTTTTTTCATATTTAAAATAAAATTTACCTCGGCAAATTATGCTGAAGAGCATCCTGAAGAGTGGCATTGAATGCCACATAGTGTCTCGGAATGTGTCGTTCGTGCCAGTCCGCTTGACGGAGAACTTCGATCTGGGCGGCAAGACTGTCCAGATAGTCCTCCTGTTCCAGGGGAATCGAACCTTGGCGCCAGACTTGCAGAAGCTGGAATTGGGTATTTTGAATTGAAATTTTTCTTAAAATTCATTAAAAAATTATTTTTTCATTTATTTAAATAAAAGAAAAATTTGAAAAAATCATAAGATTTAATTTAAATTAAATTACTATTTCTGAAAAATTAAATTGTTAAAAAAATCCATATTTTGATCAGTTTTCAGCATTTTTTTAAATTAATTTTAACAATTTGACTTTTTTCTCAATTTAAACATTTTTTTGAATTATTTTTAAAAATTAAATTTATTTTTCAAAAAACACGCACCTCCACATGGTCCTTATTCCTCTGTTCCAGATACTTTCCGATGGCCTGCATGATATTTTCCATCTGCTCGCCGGCCTTCTCGGTCAGCTGCTTCCCGATCCATGGAAGGCAGCGGAGAACCGTTTGGATGTAGAAATCCGTGCGGACCTGAATTTTAAAATAAAAAAAAGTATAAGTAAATGAAGGCAAATTGATAAATAGGAAAGAAAAAAATGTCAATTCTCTGAAGAAAAAAATCCAAAAGAATTGAATAATTTTAAAATTTAAACAAAATTCCAAAAAAAAAATTAGTGAAATTTTTTTCGTTTTTTTTTTTTTAATTTTAAATAGGATATTTTAAAAATGTAATGTTATGTTACAAATCCATTTTTTAAACATACATAATTTTAAAAATTGAAAATCATTGAAAAATATTTTTTTTTCGCTGTTTTTTTTTCAATTTTTCTCAAACTCCCAACAATTTTTGAAAAATTCCAAAAAAAAACAGTGAAATTTTATTTTCAATTTCCTATTTTAAATATACATATTTTTTAATTTAAATGTACGCTTCAATTTTCAAAAAAATAATTTTTGCGAAGGAAATTCAAAAATCGTTGAAATAATTTCAAACTTTTAAAAATTTGAAATTTTTTAAAAATTTTGAAAAATTCCAAAAAAAATAAAGTTAATTTTTTTTTCTATTTTAAATAGAGATTTTTCATTTTCAAAAAATTTTAATAAAACAAATCTGCCATTTTTGAAAATTCGAAAATCGGCAAAAAATCCTTGAAAATATTTTTTTTTCAATTTTTTCAAATTCTCACTAACCTGTGGCGTATCCTTCTCATATTTAAAAAAATGAATTACCAAAAATTTCAATTTTTTTAAATTCCAAATTTTTTTAAAAATTTTAAAAACTCCAAAAAAAATCAGTGAATGTTTTTTTTCGATTTTTCATTTTAAAATTTAAATAGATTGAAAAGTTTCAATGACAAAAATTTCAAAAAAAAAACTCGAAAATCGGCAAAAATAATTCTTGAAAATAATTTTTTTTTCAATTTTTCTCAAATTCCCACCAACCTGCGGCATATCCTCCTCATACGCGGCGGCGATGAAGCTCTCCAAGTACTCTCCGATCGATTGCATCGTCAAAACCCCACAATTTCCCAGATCACAGAGGAAAATGGCGAGATTCTGTGCCTCCTGATACTTTTGTTTCTCCAGCAGATCCTGCAGCTCGCTCATCAATTTCTCAACGACATCTCCTCCGAAATTGAAGTTTTTCGAGTTCAGAAGACCCACGAGAGTCGTGTAAACGGTGCAGCGATTCGGGAGGTAGATGGCGCATCCGGCGATTATATCAATGATTGTCGAACGATATTTGTCGAGATCGTCCTGGAGAAAAGCAGTCAGTTGCTCCAAATTGCTCTCGATTGATGAACCGCTGTTCTGCAAGAAAAAATATTGCTTTCTTTGCAAAATATCTAGTTTTTCAAAACATTTTTTTTGAAAAAAATGTTAAATTAAAAAAATCTTAAAATAAAAAAAAAATTGATGATGAAAAACAAAAAAAATCAAAAATTAAAATTTTTAAAGGATTAGTCGTTTTTTTGCAAAAATTTTTTTAAAATTTATTTTTAAAATATGTTTTCTTAAATTAAAATTCTAAAATAAAAAAACCAAGCGCTCAATTTTAAATTTTTTTTTGAAAAATAAAAGGCTAAAAAATCAATAATTTGAATTTTTAAACGATCAGTCGTTTTTTTAGCAGAAATAATTTTTTTCAATTTTTGAAACATTTTTTTCAATAAAAAAAATAAAATTCAAGCTCCTCATTTTTTCAAATTTTTTTGATGTTGAAAAACTAAAAAAAATCAATAAATTGAATTGTTAAAGACTTATTGTCAGTAGTGTTTTTTGCAGATTTTTAAAAAATTAAAAAAAAATTAATTTAGTTTTTGAAAATAATTTTAAAAAAAATTGAAATTCTCCCAAAAAAATCAGAAAAGGTTCAAATACTACGCTTAACTTTTCAAATTTATCAAATAACTTTTTTCCAGCAATCTTACGCCAATTAAAAAAAAGTTCAATCCATTTTTAATTTTTTTTCGAAAAAATCCAAATTCCTCCATCAAAAAAGGCCTTACCTTCTCTCCAACTCTGCCAATAACCTCCTGAAGCTTTTTCTCAACTTCATTGATCAACGGTGCTCCGCGTCTTCGTTTCATTTGGACTTCATCGTCGTCTAAAAAAATTTCCAACTAATTATTAAAAAACTCCCAATTCTCCCCCGAAAAATCAACGACTTACCATCATAATGTTGTCTTCTGCGTCCTCCAGACATTTTTCCAGCTTTATTTCAGAAAAATTCCGTCGATTTTGGTTAAAAATCAGCAATTCTCCGTGGAAAATAACGAATTAAATTGGAAAAATTCGAAATTCAAAAGAGATAAACACAGCGCACACGGGATATCGGAGTGTCGTTCAGCGTCTTTGTCGTCTGCGTCTCGTTGGCGAGAGAGTGTCTGGTCACCTGTTCTAGCCAATTTGACGGGAAAAACCCAATAAAATCGTGTTTTTTCGAGTTTTTTGCTGAAAATGAACACTTCGAACAATTCCGCAGGATCTCCGATGCAAGAAGACGCTGGAAATGCGCAGTAAGTCGTTAGAATTTTTGATTTTTTTGAAAATTGTGTTTTTTATCGATTTTTCATTAATTTTGAATAATTTCACATGATTTTGGCATTTTTAGAAAGCAAAAAACGGCAAATCCAACTGAAAATCGTCCATTTGTGCTCAAGAAATGGAACGCGCTGGCCATCTGGGCTTGGGACGTCGAATGCGATACCTGTGCCATTTGCCGTGTACATTTGATGGGTAAGTTGGGGATTTTTTGGAAATAAAGAGGGAAAGAGCGTTTGATGTTGAAAAAACGAAAAATTTTAGAGTTAATGATGATTTTTGAATTTTTTATCGATTTTTTTTTAAATTCCAAAAATTTTCCTTTAAATTTCGAAAAAAAAACTTTTTTTTGAGTTTTTAGATAATTTTGTTTAAATTTAAAGTTCAAAACTTAAAAATTTAATTTTTTTAATTTTGGAAAATACTGGAAAAAAATATTTTTGTTTGAATTTTTACATTTTTGAAAATAAAAAATTCCGAATTTAAAATTTTTTTTGGTTTTTTTTTATTAAAGAAAAATGTTTTAATTAAAAATTTTACAGCATTTAAAAATATGAAAATTGGATATCTATTCAAAAAATAATTTTCAAACATTTTGAGTTTTTTACATTTTTTTAATTTAAAAAATCAAATTTAAATTTTTTTCCAGTATTTTTTTTAATTAAAAATTAATTTTTAAAAAAATTAAAAAATCTAATATCCAAACATTGAAAAATAATTTTTTCAACGATTAAATTTTTTTTTAAATAAATTTAAAAAAAATGAAACACAAAATTTAAACTTTTAATTCAAAAACTCGAAAAAAATTAAAAATTGATCGTTTTTTAATTTAAAAAAATGCAATCATATTTTTTCAATTTTCCTACTATTCAAACTTTTAAAATTCTAAATCAAAAAGTTAAATTTTAGTTTTTTTTTCAAAATTTTCATTCAATTTTTTCAATCAGCAGCCAAATGGATTTTTAACATATTCTCCTATTCAGAATTTGAAAAAAAAATTAAATTTTCCATTTAATTTGCAGAAGAGTGCCTTCGCTGTCAATCGGAGCCGAATGCCGAGTGCTACGTCGTCTGGGGAGACTGTAATCACTCGTTCCATCACTGCTGCATGACCCAATGGATCCGTCAGAACAACAGATGTCCGCTGTGTCAAAAGGACTGGGTTGTCAGTCGGACCAGCAAATAATCGATCGATATGGTGGTATCGATTGATTCGAAAATTATCAAAAAATTGAAAATTGACTGAACTTTTATGTATTTATGACGATAAGAATTCTATTGTGATTATTGATTTTTTCGGATTTTTTGGAAATTTTTGGAAAAAAAATTGGAAAATTGGAGGAAATGTTGAAAAAATAATTAGAAACTTCAAAAATAATTATTAGAATTTTTTTTAATCCTGGAAATTTTTAAAAAAAAATTGAAAAAAAAAATTGGATAATTGGATTTTTTTCAATTTTTTTTTGGAAGTTGGATGCTTTTTTAATTCATTAAAATCTAAATGTTGTGATGATTTTTTTTTTTTTTTTTAAAAATTTGAAATTTAAATAGAAAAATCGGAATAATTTTTTTCAATTTTTTTGGAAAAATTTTGAAAAAAGTTTTTTCGAGAATTTTTTTTCTCAAATTTTTCCACCGTTTTTTTGGCTTTTTTTAATTAAAAAAATTTGAGAAAATTGAATAGCAATGATGATTTTTTCAATTTTATGGAAACTTTTTGAAAATTAAAAATTTAATTTTTTTTTATTTTTTCGAAATTTTTTTTAGAATTTTTCCATCTTTTTTTTTTGTTGATATTTTGAAAATTAAAAACATGAAATAAGAAAGGGAAAGTCAAAAATGATTTTTTTTCCAATTTTCGAAATTTTTCGAAATTTTTTCTGAAGATATTTCAAAAATAATTAAAATCCTCTAAATTTTTTCCTTTTTTTGAAAATATTTCAAAAAAAATTGCATTTTTCAGAAATATTTATTCTCAATTTTTCCATTTTTTTCCAATTTTTTTTGGAAAATTTAATTTCCAAAACAATTTCTTTCACGTTCTTTATTCTCATTCCCCATTCCCCCTACTAACGAAAAATTGTGTCTGTAAATTGTGTCCTCCTTCCTTCATCGTCCCATTTTCACTCATTCATGTTTTGCGCATCAATATCATCAATGTCAATCAATGAACAACAAAAAAACAGAAAAACAATGCGAAAAATGGGCAAAATGCCGCGATTTTTTGTGTTGTTGTTGTTTTATTTTTTCTTAGCGATATTGATGGACGGCACTGTACGAAGTGTATGTATTCTGAATTCTGAATTTTTTTTATATCGTCTTGAATTTTTTTTTGTCGGTTTTTCTAATCATTCATCATCTTTTCCAGCTTCATCATGAGTACAGGTGAGCATTTTTCAATTTTTTGGTTTATTTGGCTGCGTACCTTACCTTCGTTCTGCCTGAGTATTCAACTGACTCTGTTGGATACTCAGGCAAGGCGAAGGTAAGGTACGCAGCCAAATCGTGGATAAATTCCTTCGAATTTTGAATTTGATCTTTTCCACGAGAACTACACAGAGCCAAGGCGAAATTTCGCAACTCTATATACATTGTTTCAATGAAGCCTATGGTTGCGAAACGTCGGGGTTGATAACAGGTACGCAGCCAACCAAATTATACAATTTTGTGTAGTCCTCGTGGACAAGTTTAATCAAACTTTGAGTTCGCTCTTGTCCACGAGAACTACACAGAACTGTACAAGGCGTACCTTTAGTTGCCTGAGTATTCAGTTAACCCCGTTGGATACTCAGGCAACCAAAGGTAAGGTACGCAGCCAAATCGTACAGTTTTGTGTAGTGTAGTCCTCGTGGACAAGAGCGAATTCAAACAAAATTCGATTGAACTTGTCCACGAGGACTACACAGAACCAAGGCGACGTTTCGCAACTTCCAATTTTTTTTCAAATTTTTGGAATTGCGAAACGTCGGGGCTTGATTTGATTTGATTTGATAATATGATAACGGAAAATAAAATTTGAAAAAAAAAATTTTCGCAATTTTCTGAAAAAATCGATTTTCATGATTTTCAAGTTAAATTATAGTTTTTCAAAAAGTTGCGAATCGTCGGGGTGTCTTTCCAAGGTCATTTTCGATCTCCAATCCACATTTCCCTTATTTTTATTCCAGAATTCTTCCACCGCCAACACTCGGAACGCGGAGTGTTCAAACGCGTGCGATCCGTCATCATCCGTCCCAGTCAGACTCCGCCCACAATCACCTCAATGCCACGTGGCATTCTGACGAGAAGCATGAGTGCGCGAGGTGGAGACGCAGAGAAACG
>LR580566.1:0-49939 GCA_900536345.3 Caenorhabditis sp. 39 LS-2015 | reverse complement strand
CGCTGCAGTAGAGTACGTGGCCGAGGGCGCGTGGCCTCGGCGGTTTTTCTAGGCCGCCGCAAAATAAATTGGCTGAATGCGTTTTTTGGAAAATCTCCTGTTTTTTCACTTTTTTGTGCTTTTTCCGCGTTTTTTCTTGTAAAATATCAAATTAACCATGTTGAAGAACCTATTTGAGTTTCTGGAACATTGATTTTCGTCAAAATCGGCCAGTTTTGGTCAATTTCCAATTTTCACCATTCTGAAAAATTCATATTTCGAATTTCCGGGGTTCTATTTGCTTTCTTTTTGCTCATTAAGATTCAGAGATGCTTAAACTTCAATTTGATGTCGCCTTGAACAAACTCTATTCCGATTTTTCTTAAAAAAAGACTGTTTTCCGTATTTTCCCTCATTTTCTCACTATTTTCGCGATTTTCTCTTAATTTTTCATTGTTTCAGATATTCTTCACGATTGGAAGCAAGACAGGAACGATGTCAAGCTCAAGGAAAAAGGAAACGACGAAATTCCAAGGATTTGGACGAAAAACGAGGAATCCGAGGGCGACGGCGAACACTGACTGAGCGGAGCGAAATCGGCGGAAAACGAGGAGAAGGAGCAAAATTGTGACCGGAAGGACGACGGAATAAGCTGAAAGTCGACGAGGGAAATGACACGGTCCATGTTTGGTAAGTTTTTCACTAAAAATTGACGAGATTTGTCAAAAACTGGCGTTTCAGCGGCAAAATTCAACAATTTCGGCGGGTCAATACAGTGGCGAAGGAGCACGGAGAAGCAGGAAGACGCGAGAAGCGAATGGGATCGACGCTATGAGGTTATGTGAAAATTTCAGTTGATTATGTTTAAGCGAGAAATCTTTCAGACAACCTTCGCCCATCACTGTCGCCGGCGAGGGACACCTTCACCGCCGATACGGCTAATTTTTCTATTTTCGGAATGAAGTAGTGAAACCATTTGTACGATTCTCTATACAAAATAAAGATAATATTACTTTTATTATTCTGATTAAACAACTGGGTTGAAGTGAATTTAGTCGGGGAAGATGCAACTTCGACGAGATTGGATGATGTCCCTCGCCGGCGACGGTGATGGGCGAAGATTGTCTGAAAGATATCTCGCTTAAACATAATCAACAGAAACTTTCACATAACCTCATAGCGTCGATCCCATTCGCTTCTCGCGTCTTCCTGCTTCTCCGTGCTCCTCCGCCACTGTATTGACCCGCCGAAATTGTTGAATTTTGCCGCTGGAACGCCAGTTTTTGATAAATCTCGTCAATTTTTAGTGAAAAACTTACCAAACATGGACCGTGTCCTTTCCCTCGTCGACTTTCAGCTTATTCCGTCGTCCTTCCGGTCACAATTTTGCTCCTTCTCCTCGTTTTCCGCCGATTTCGCTCCGCCCAGTCAGTGTTCGCCGTCGCCCTCGGATTCCTCGTTTTTCGTCCAAATCCTTGGAATTTCGTCGTTTCCTTTTTCCTTGAGCTTGACATCGTTCCTGTCTTGCTTCCTATCGTGAAGAATATCTGAAACAATGAAAAATTGAGAGAAAATATAGAAAATAGTGAGAAAACGAGGGAAAATACGGAAAACAGTCTTTTTTGAAGAAAACTCGGAATAGAGTTTGTTCAAGGCGACATAAATTTGAAGTTTAAGCATCTCTGAATCTTAATGAGCAAAAAGAAAGCAAATAGAACCCCGGAAATTCGAAATATGAATTTTTCAGAATGGTGAAAATTGGAAATTGACCAAAACTGGCCGATTTTGACGAAAATCAATGTTCCAGAAACTCAAATAGGTTCTTCAACATGGTTAATTTGATATTTTACAAGAAAAAACGCGGAAAAAGCATAAAAAAGTGAAAAAACAGGAGATTTTCCAAAAAACGCATTCAGCCAATTTATTTTGCGGCGGCCTAGAAAAACCGCCGAGGCCACGCGCCCTCGGCCACGTACTCTACTGCAGCGATTTTTGAACAGACAATAGTCCTCAACCGAATGACCTGTGTCCTCTTTCCCATCGCTCATTCTGCCACGTGGCGTGTCTCATTGCCATTTATCATTCCCGCAGTTCTTATCATTCCCTTATCAGTTGACTGGAATCTCGCTATATCAAGGGTTTATATGCAGTCGACGTACGGCGGATTCTGGATTAGCTATGTCAAAAAAGTGTCTTGGGTGGGATTGTTATTCGACTTTCGTATTTTCAAAAATTTCGAAACCTTTCCAGGCGAGCCAATCTCGTTTCCAGCTGATATTCCTGCTCATCGCCCTCTTCTTCACCTTCATCTGCACCCTTATCACCATGATAACCCTAATCCGTCTTCCCGAAAGAATCAAACAACTGGAAAAATCGATAACCTACGCTACAGTCATCATATCCGTCGGGTTCACTAGTACCGCCCTTTTTCAGGTATTTTTTTGAAAAATAATTAAAAATAAGTTAGGTTTAATATTCTCTAGGTCTACTACAGTTTCTTCAACACCTCTGGCTTCTCCAGTCCCATTTACGGACTCAGTTTTTTGACTTATGATTTTTTGAATATCGGGTAAATATTGAACGTTTTCTATTCTCGAAAAACATCTCATTTCCAGTTCTCCAATCGTGATGCTTTTTGTCGGAAAATCGCTGAGAATTCAAACATTTTCGCTGGAAAAAGTGGACGATGAACAGGTGTTCACCATCCGTTCAAGGAGCGATAATTCCTGATAATTTCCCTTTTTCTGTATGAAAAATGCTGAAAAATCGATATTTCCAAGAATAATCCGCCCATTTCCCCCTCACTCGTTCGAAAAAGGGGCACACGACAACTTTCCAACTACCCATTATCATAGGCTTCAGGTGGCTGTCAAAGTGATGATTAAATGACATTTTCTGACCAAAACACCATTTCCGACATGCCAAAGGGAGATATTGCGTGATGTTCGAGAAAAAATTCGGGAAAAACGAAGATTTTCCCAAGAAAGCTCAAAGCCCCTCAAAATCCCTCAAGAACCACGAAATTCAATGGAAGCTTAGTTGAAACTGTGAAAAGTTCTTTATTCCTGCGGATTTCCATTGGAAAATTCAGGAAAAACCATCGAAAACAAAGAAATTTGACTCATTTCAGGTTTTTCTGCGGCGCACCAACACCGGTGAGACGTCGGCTGCTTCGCGGTGCCGCGCTAAGCATATCGTGGCGCGGAACCCGCGAGGTGTCGGCTGCGCCCAAGGTTGAGGTTACGTCTTCTCAATCACAGAACTGAGCTTTGCGTCATGCAGAGTTCCACCAAGGAAAAACCCACAGTGTTAATCATTTTCTCGGAACGGGATCAAATGATAGTGACTATCAGTGCCAGCACCCTAACCCTCCGATTCAACCAATTTTGCAAACAGGGACCGCTCAGGTGGCCCCGAAAGTAACAACTCACCACGAGACACTCCATCGAAAACAGAATCATGAACGGATTCGTGCTGAATGTCTCTCGATTTCTCCACAAAATCGTCCAGGCAATCGAGAAATTCAAATAGGCGCCGAGGAGAAGATACAGTAGCTGGATGAAGTACTTGAACACTTCTGAGTTTTGATCGAAGGAGTCGTCGCAGTCGAAGAATATCGGATCGTTGGTGTTCGAGATGTTCGGGGTGAAAAATGTTGACAAAGGTCAATACCGCAATGACGAATCAAGTCTTTCCATGTGAAGTACCTCACCTAATCACCACCCACTTCGAAAGGTCGTTGAGACTTTCTGATTTTTCGAGGAGCTTATCAATAATTGTTCCGTGTGTTTTCATGAAAATCTGGTTGATGATTACAATCGATTCCCAAAGTTTCTTACCAAAAATTCCATCAAAATTTGTCAATTTTCCCCCTCCCAAACAGCGGAAAAGCGGCGCGCCAACACCGGCGTGATGTCGGCTGCTCCGTGGCGCCACGCTAAACATATCGTGGCGCGAAACCCGCGAGGTGTCGGCTGCGCCCGCGGGTCAAGTCGCGACGCGCTCAGGTGCCTATCGGACTCCTGTGCTCTTGCCAACAGTAACATTCTAATATCCGTCCTACCGGTGCTCAGCGTCGGATGATGTTCCTCGTCTTCCGACTCGGAGCGGGTTGCTGAGAATATAAGTTGTGTATCGGTGAATCGATTTCATTCGAATCGCCCAAACACCCCTCCGAAACAATTTTTGGAAATCGGGGTCATTCCGGTGACCTCGAAACAGTTTATTAGAGATCAAAAGTTCAATTTTGGGTATTCGTCATTGACACTGGAAATATTTGAGAATTCAAATTTTTTCTGGATTTTGTCCAATCGAAAACGGCTTCACGAACACTTCGAGACACGCATAACATCACCAGTGGGGAGCTGGAATTTAAAAAAAAATTTTAATTGAAATTGGTTTTTTTCGCTCACCCAACATTCAAAAAGTCATAGCCAAAGTTGTTCCAGGCGAACACTGAAGTCACCATTGTGTTGAATGAGAAAAATGAGAATAGGACCTGGAAAATGGCTACGGTGGCGAAGCCAGCAGAAGAGATGACTGTAGCATAGGTTATCGACTTTTCCAGTTCTTTGATTCGAATTGGAAGCATTGTTAGGGAGTATAAGGTGGCGAAAGTGCAGATGAAAGTGAAGGAGAGGGCGATGGTGACGAAGAACAATTGGAAACGGGATTGAGTGGCCTGGAAGTGGAAAAGATCAAAAGATCAAACGATCAAACGATCAAAAAACGTACCCACGACACCTTTTTGATATAATTCACCCAAAATCCACCATAAGTCGGCATCATATAAACCCTGGATATAGCGAGATTCCAGTCAACTGATAAGGGAATGATAAGAACTGCGGGAATGATAAATGGCAATGAGACACGCCACGTGGCAGAATGAGCGATGGGAAAGAGGACACAGGTCATTCGGTTGAGGACTAGCAACGATTGGAGCAATGATTTGCAGACTTTGCAGTGATGGATCACTATCATTATGAGTTTGAAGAAGACTAATGGAGACGAGAAGTAGTCTTTGAGGGGCATGCACACCGGCGTGAAGTAGATCAGGAAACGGACGAATAGAATGTCGCAGAGGATCAGGATGAGATTCTGGAAGCAGAAAGTGAGAGAGAAAGAGAGAAATCCACTGAAATTTGATGGATTATCAAGTATCAATGTTCAATTTCAGTAAACCCCATCAATTTTCTCCCCTGTTCCGCTCGAAAAAGAGCATACAACCAGGACAAGGCTCTGCAACAAAATCTGTTGGAATTTGATTAATTTCACAAAATTTTCATAGCAAAATCGATAAAAACCCCTGGAAACCGCCTAAAAATCGCCGTTGTCCACAGTTTTTCGAAAATCGCCAACACCAGTGAGATGTCGGCTGCTTTCGCTCGCTTCCGATTTTGAAACCCCGCCCACCTCATCTTTCCCAATTGTCGGACACTACTAGAAATTGACCATTACAATGTGTATTCCCACAGTTTATTTTCAAAAATCCATCAAACCATCAAAATCCGCCCGAAAAAGCGCACATGCCAACTTTCCAACTACCCATTATCATAGGCTTCAGGTGGCTGTCAAAGTGGTGATTAAATGACATCTTCTGACGAAAACACAATTTTCGACATGCCAAAGTGAGCTATGACGAGATGTTTGAGAGAAATTTCGGGAATAACTAAGATTTTCACTACAAAGCTCGAAACCTGTCAAAATCCCTCAATAACCACGAAATTCAATGGAAACATGTTGGAAACTGTGATAAGTTCCTCATTCTTGTGGATTTCCATCAAAAAATCCAGAAAAAACCATAAGAAACCAAGAAATTTGACCCATTTCAGGTATTTCAACGGCGCGCCAACACCGGTGAGATCTTCGCGGCGCCGCGCTAAGCATATCGTGGCGCGGAACCCGCGAGGTGTCGGCTGCGGCCGAGGTTCAGGTTATGCCTGCTCACTGTAATAGTGAGCTTTGCGTCATGTGGAGTTTCTGATAAGATAAGATAAATTATACACAACGTGCATTTCTATCGGAACGGGGCCAAAGAATAGTGCCTACTGGAGGCCAGGGGCCAGCACAGGAACCCTCCGATTCAACCAATTTTGCAAAAAAGGGGCCGCTCAGGTGGCCCCAAAAGTGACAACTCACCACGAGACACTCCATCGAAAGCAGAATCATGAACGGATTCGTGCTGAATGTCTCTCGATTTCTCCACAAAATCGTCCAGGCAATCGAGAAATTCAAATAGGCGCCGAGGAGAAGATACAGTAGCTGGATGAAGTACTTGAACACTTCTGAGTTTTGATCGAAGGAGTCGTCGCAGTCGAAGAATATCGGATCGTTGGTGTTCGAGATGTTCGGGGTGAAAAATGGTAGCATAGGAGGGGGAAGGTGGGGAAATCTGGAAATAGATAGTCAAAGATAGAAAAAAAGTACAAAAATTGACAAGAAAAATTGAAAATTGAAAAAAAAAATCCATTTTTGAGTTTTAATTTTTTTTTTTGATAAACGCTATAAATGCTATAATTATTTTTTAAAAATATTTTTTTTTAATTTTGAAAAATTCTAAAAAAAAGTTTAACAAAAAACCCAATAAAAAGTGCAAAAAAATCAATTTTACTGAAAAATGTGATTTTTTAATTTATAATTAAAATCGCAGATGAAAATTAATTGTTTCTTTTTTTAAAATTTTATTTAAAAAAAATCCATGTATGTCAGTATTAGATACTGCTGATCAAAAATCAAAATTTAAAAATAAAAAAACAATTTTTTTCGAAAGTTTATAATTTTTTCAATAATTTTTTTTTGAAAAATAAATTTTAAAAAAATGATAAAAATCGCACCGAAAAATGATCAAAACCTCAAGAAACCAGACTTCCAGCTCAAAAAAAATTGCGAAAATTGGAAAAATTGGGTTATTTAGACACGACATTGCATGCCACAGAAATTGATTTTATTATTATGAATAACTCTTTATTTTTATTCATTCAATTTTATTTAAAAAAAAAAGATTTTTTCGGTAATTAGTTAGTCACAAATGATTTAAAATTGATCTGGTTCAAAAAAGCTAACAAGTTAAATTTTTTTTTAATTTTTAAAAATTAAAAAAAAAATAATTTTAGGTGTACTTTTTGGGTACATTTGCAGAGAATTCGTAGAAATAATTTTTTCGTTTTTTTGGAATTTTTCAAAAAATAAAAAAATAATAATTAGAGAGAATTTCGGTAATTTTGGGGTGCATTTTTGGTCAAATTTCAAAAATAATTTGAAAAAGTAAAAAAAAAATTAAACAAAAATGAGAAAAATGGAGCGTTTTTTCCTGCAGAAACAGTTTTTTTCAAGTTCAAAAATTGCTGATTCGAAAAAAAAAAGTTGAAGAAAAAAAATTATTTTTTTAAATAATTAGTTTTCGATCGAAGCAATCGGCACTGGTTCCACTTGGCTATTTATTGATTTTGTCCATTTAAAAACGGCTTCTTGGATTGTTTTACTCACACATAACATTACCAGAGGGGTCCTGAAAATTACAGGGAATTTTTGAATTTTTTTAGAAAATCTAATTTTTTAAATTTAAAAAAATTCAATTTTTTTTTTCGAAATGTAAATTTTTAAATTTAATTTTTTGTAAATTTCAATATTTTTTAAATCAGTGATCAGTATTTTTAATTTGAAAAATTAGAACTTTTCAAATTCATAAAAAAATAAATCGAAAATAAAATTTAAATTTTTAAATTTTTTTTTTCAAAAATCATTCCCCATCCACTCACCCAACATTCAAAAAATCATAGAAAAAATTGCTCAACGCATACACTGTTTTTTCCCATGTGGCAAAGGTGTACAACGCGAAACGAACCTGCAAATCGCCATTTTCTCAATTTTTTTTTCAATTTAACAAAAATAACACAAAAAACAATCAATAAATAACCTGAAATCCGCCAACAACAGTGAATCCGAAAGAGGAGATTACTGTAGCATAGGTTATTGATTTTTCCAGATGAATCAATCGATGGGACATTGATTTGAGGGCGTTTAGGGTGAGAAAAGTGCAGATGAAAGTGAAGAAAAGGGCGATGATGATGAAGAACAATTGGAAGTTCGATTGGCTGGCCTAGAAAAATTTATAAAAATTCTAGGCCCCCAAAAATTTTAAAAACCTTACCCAAGCAACTTTTTTAGTGTAATACGTCCACATTCCGCCGAAAACTGGATTCATATAAACCCTGGATATAGCGAGATTCCAGTCGACTGATAAGGGAATGATAAGAACTGCGGGAATGATAAATGGCAATGAGACACGCCACGTGGCAGAATGAGCGATGGGAAAGAGGACACAGGTCATTCGGTTGAGGACTAGCAACGATTGGAGCAATGATTTGCAGACTTTGCAGTGATGGATCACTATCATTATGAGTTTGAAGAAGACTAATGGAGACGAGAAGTAGTCTTTGAGGGGCATGCACACCGGCGTGAAGTAGATCAGGAAACGGACGAATAGTATGTCACAGAGGATCAGGACGAGGTTCTGCAATGAAATTATGTTGGGAACTAATCATTTTGCTAGTTCTGCAAGGTTTTTGTTGTAAACACTGGAAAAAAGCCCTCAAAGCTCCGGAAAACGGCCTGAAAATTGCAGTTTTCCGTAGTTTTTCAAAAAACGCGAACACCGGTGAGATGTCGGCTGCTTTGGGGCGCCGCGCTAAACATAGCGAGGCGCGGAACCCGCGAGGTGTCGGCTGCGCCCACTATTCAATAGTTGACAATGTGCCCCATAAGCTTAGTTCTGTTTTTAAAAATCAAATTTGGGTAATTAATCGTGCTCAGAGTGCGGTTTTTTTCTGACTTTGGAGTTCGGAATGGGTTCCTAGAAAGTACCAGAACACAGCATCCTAACCCTCCGATTTGACAAATTTTGAAAGCGGGGCTGTTTAGGTGGCCCCAGAGGAATGAACTGATGTTTTTGATACCGGTTTGTTTCAATTGACATCATCATAGAGGAGGACCGCGAGAAGGACGTAGAAAGTCTCTCACTTGTCAGTCAACTGAGTTCGCTCGAATTTTGAATAATTTCCCCCTTTCCGCAGCTCAGAGAAGCCCACGCCATTACCGGTGAGATGTCCTCTGCTTTGCGGCGCCGCGCTAAACATAGCGAGGCGCTGAACCAGTGATATGTCGGTCGCGCCCAAGGATTAAGGTACGCCCGTTCCCAGCCAACATTGAGCTTTGCGTTATGTAGAGTTTCAACAAATTATCCATTTGGCGAATATATTATAAGAATGATAAAAAGACACACCGTGCTTTTTTAGCCATTTCTATCGGAACGGGGCCAAAGAATAGTGCCCACTGGAGGCCAGGGGCCAGCACACGAACCCTCCGATTCAACCAATTTTGAAAAAAAGGGGCCGCTTATGTGGCCCCAAAAGTGACAACTCACCACGAGACACTCCATCGAAAACAGAATCATGAACGGATTCGTGCCGAACGTTTCTCGATTTCTCCACAAAATCGTCCAGGCAATCGAGAAATTCAAATAGGCGCCGAGCAGAAGATACAGTAGCTGGATAAAGTACTTGAACACTTCCTCGAACGGATTGTATGACGTGTCGCAGTCGAATGGAATCGGAGCATCGTCATTTTGGTTGGGAAGGGAGGAGACGGGCATTTTTGAGGGTCTCGCAACGATATTTCTCTTTGGAAAGGTAAGGTTGGGGAAAATAGACTGAAAAAAATTTCGAAAAAATCATGAATTGAAAAAAAAGGAATTGAAGTTGGTTACAGTGATTGAGAATTAAAAAAATAATTTTAAAAAAAAGTTTAAAATTTTTTTATAGAAAATCGAAAAATTTCAAATTTAATTTTTTCATTAAACATCTGAACATTGAGAAGAAAATTTTGAATTTGTCATTAAATATGATTTTTTAAGAGAAAAAAAAAAATTTCAATTTTTTTCAACTTTTTCCGATTTTTGTTAACGAAACAATTCAATTCTTTTGTATTTTGGGAAAAATGTTAAAAATGAAATTTTTTTCTTAAAATTAAATTCTATTATTCGGAAGAAACAAACTCAAAAAAATTGAAAAAAAAACATTTTTTAGAAAATGATTTTTTTTAAAATAAAAATCAAAGTAAAATCGAGAAAAATTGAAAAAAATGTTTTACATTATTTATGCGGTTTAACAATTAGAAAAAAAATTTAAATTTAAAAAATCAAAAAAAAGTTTAAAATTTTATTTTTTCTTTAAAATTTTTAAAAATTAACGGTAAAAATTCAGTTTTTAAAAGAACATTTTTTATTTTTTTCAGAAATTCAAACACTTATTTTCTGAAAAAAACCACACTCTAGTTCTATTTTTCCCCGAATTCAATCTCGGAGAACTCTGTAAAAATCGGCCAAATTGGGTTATTTATATGGCTTTTCGAAAGTGTTCAATGATACGGAACTGGACACAAAATTGGAGAAATGTTGGAGAAATTGACGGGAATTTTCATAAATGTTTTTGGGAAAATTATAAATTACAGACAAAATTGGATTTTTTTGCAAATTGAGGTGTAATTTTAATTTTAAAAATAATATGGAATTTTTGCAAAAAAAAATTTGGAAATGGGTAAATTTTGTGGTTTCTGACTGTTTTAGTGGTCTGAAAATTATCAAAAAAAAAAAAAAAGATTTTTTAATTTTTTAAAATTTAAAAATTTTTTGAAAGCATTTTAAAAGTGAAAAATAATTTTTCAATGAATTTTTGATTTTTTTACTTTATAAGAATAATTTTTTTTTTTCGATTTGACTTTTTTTTATTTAAAAAAAACTGAAAAATTGAATTTTCAACACTTTTTCGAAAAATTAATTTTTTTTTGATTATGTATTTTTTAATTTAAAAAACGAGCCATTCAAAATAGCTATATTAAAAATGTTTTTATTTTATATGAATAACTTTCAAATTAAAAAAAAAATTATTTTGAAAAATAAAAAAAATAATTTTTTTTAAGTTCAAAAAACAAAACAACTGTTGTCAATAAATTTTAGATAAATGTTCCAAAATTTTAATAAAATTTTGAAACGTCAAAATAAATAATAATTACCAAAAACTTGAAAAATTTAAAATTTATCAAAAAAAAAACATTTTTTTAAATTTCAAAATTTTTTAAAGTTTGAAAAAATTTTTTATCAAATATTAACAAATCAGATAGAAAAAAAACTTCAAAAAAAATCAAAAGTTTCATAAAAAAATAAAATTCAATTTTTGATTTTTTTTTGAACCCCAAGAATATTTGTTTAGAAATTACTTGACGGAATTTAAAAAAATCAAAAAAAATTTTATTCAATTTTTTTCAAAGTCCTTCAAAACACTCAAAATCATCAAATCAGCATAATTTATTTAAAATGATCAAAAAAAAATCTCTTCTCTTCTCAAAAATTCAACGTTTAAAAGCTGTCACAGAGACGGGAACTACATGAACATGTGACGATTTGGCCCAATTGAAAACCGATTCTCGGACACTTTGACTGACGGATAACATGACCAGGGGGGTGCTGAAAAAGGGAAAAAATCGATAAAAAGTTGAAGAAAATAGTTTTATGGTACTCACCCAACATTCAAAAAGTCATAGCCAAAGTTGTTCCACGTGAAAAGATCCTCTTCCACTGCGCCAAACGAGAAAAATGAAAATAGGACCTGGAAATCAATCGATATTCAAAACAAAAATCAATAACTAATCGATAACCAACCTGAAACGTGGCAACGATGACGAAACCGAAAGAGGAGATGACTGTAGCATAGGTTATCGATTTTTCGAGGTCTTTCATTCGATGCGGAAGGGTTTTTAGGGCGTAAAGGGTGGCGAAAGTGCAGATGAAAGTGAAGGAGAGGGCGATGGTGACGAAGAACAATTGGAAACGGGATTGGCCAGCCTGAATCAATTTTTCAATCGATAAATCGATACTGACTCACCCAAGCGACCTTCTTAATATAATTCGCCCAAAATCCGCCATATAACCGTCGCATATAAACCCTTGATATAGCGAGATTCCAGTCAACAGATAAGGGAATGATAAGAACTGCGGGAATGATAAATGGCAATGAGACACGCCACGTGGCAGAATGAGCGATGGGAAAGAGGACACAGGTCATTCGGTTGAGGACTAGCAACGATTGGAGCAATGATTTGCAGACTTTGCAGTGATGGATCACTATCATTATGAGTTTGAAGAAGACTAATGGAGACGAGAAGTAGTCTTTGAGGGGCATGCACACCGGCGTGAAGTAGATCAGGAAACGGACGAAGAACATGTCGCACAGGATCAGGACGAGGCTCTGGAAGCAGATATTATGTTGGGAACTGGTCATTTTGTCAAGTACAGAAGGTTTTTGTTGAAAACTC
Source organism: Caenorhabditis sp. 39 LS-2015 (assembly GCA_900536345.3). NCBI lineage: Eukaryota > Metazoa > Nematoda > Chromadorea > Rhabditida > Rhabditidae > Caenorhabditis > Caenorhabditis waitukubuli. Next base: position 37,594 of record LR580566.1, on the reverse strand, counting down.
TAGAATATACTGTGAAAACCCCTCAAAACCCCTAAAAAATCGCCTTTTTCGTTGTTTTTCGATAATTGCCAACACTGGTGAGAATTCTCTTGCTTTTCCCTCTGAAAACCCCCGAAATCGGGGGGAATCTATGGAAAAATGACCGAAATCAAAGTTTATTTTCAAAAATCCAAGAAAAAACCATCAAAATCCGACAATTTTTCCCCTCCTCCAATGCGAAACGCCGTGCGCCAACACCGGTGAGATGTCGGCTGCTTCAGGACGCCACGCTAATCGTAGTAACGCGCGGAACCCGCGAGGTGTCGGCTGCGCCCGTCAGCTACCCCGACCGCGCCAGCTGAACCACTAGAACCTCTGTCTTAGCACAGAGGAGGACCGAAAGGGCCAAATGTAGACCTGAAAGGACCTTGATCGAAAAGGACCTGGTTGACCGAAAGGACCGTGAGAAGGACCTAAACCGTCACTCAGCTTGCTGAGTTGACACAATTTTTGAAAATCGGGCCCTAGGGCCCGAAAAAGACACTTACCACTAGGCATTCTACAGAAAACAGCACTAGAAACTGATTCTGCCGATAAATTTCTCGATTCTTCCACAAAATCGTCCAGGCAATCGAGAAATTCAAATAGGCGCCGAGTAGAAGAAACAGTAGCTGAATGAAGTACTTGAGCACTTCTTCGGTAGGATCGAATGACGTGTCACAGGTGTATGGAATCGGATCGTCCGGATTGGTGATGTTTGGAGTGAAACGAGCCATTTTGAGGGCTGGAAAGGGATAAGACACTTCGCAACCGAGGAAAAATAGCAAATCTGGGGGCGCAGGGACGAAAATGAAAAACAAGACAGGGAAATTGCGAGAAATCGGGTTATTGGAATGAATGACATGTAATCGTAAACATTATCCATTAGGTGTCGTAAACAATTTTTCTGGCTAGCACCTGCCCCCTCCCCATAAAAAAACACGCAGAAAAGTGCCTGGAATGGACCCGAAAGTCAGAAAATTGTGCGGATTTTCTAATTTTTCGAACGAGATTTTGACATTATTTCCGGTGGAAATGCTAGAAAATTATAGACAACACGCTTTACAGATTTATAATTTTAGGTTTGGAGTTGTTTTCATGGTAAGTCAGATGATGTTGAAGTATCGAGTTCCGGGTAACTGGAATTGGGTCTTGAAGCAATTTTTTCCAAATGGGATACTTAGAAGCGCTTTTAGAGACGGAGGCGTTTCAGGAGATATCGCGACATGCTTCCTTGGTGATTATCTGGGGAACGATAAGAGATATGGAGAAACGGTCAACTAGGAAGTTGTAGCCCTTGAAATTCTGCGTATTTTTGTAGTTGACCGTTTTTCGATATCTCTTACCAGAACCCAGATATCGATTGATTTCCGTTTCCGGAGTGCGCGTGCACGTTGCAAGTTATGGTGCATCGACTGAAAGCAAAAAAAAGTAATGTTTAGTGGGGTGTTTTCGCTATTTCGGGGCGAATTCTTTTTATTTGTACAGGTTATCGGTTATTTTGGGGCCACCTAAGCAGCCCCTTTTTCAAAATTCGGTTGGAGGGTTCCGATGCTGGCCCGAAGGTTCGAACCTTCGGGCCAGCACAAGCTCGGCTAAGCAAACCCGTTCCGAGTGTCGAATCGAAACCGACGCCGAGTGATTGACCAGCACCCACAAGGGTGCTGTCCCTTGTGGGTGCTGTTAAGTGGTCACCTGAACCCGGAGGATCCAGAGACAATGCGCCTCGCCAGCAGCTGAGCCTTGGGCGCAGCCGACGCCTCGCGGGTTCCGCGCCCCGCTATGTTTAGCGCGGCGCCTCGAAGCAGCCGACAACTCACCGGTGTTGGCGCGCCGCTCTTTCGAGCGGGGGAGGGGGAAAATGACGGATTTTGATGGTTTTTCCTGGATTTTTTGAATGGAAACGTTGGGAATAGATGAGGAACATCAATTTCTGGTAGTTTTCCATGGAATGATCCGAATTTTGAGGGGTTTTCAGATGGGGAAAAGAGCAGAAACAACTGACGTCTCACTGGTGTTGACGCGCAAAGGGAAATCAAAAAAACGTCCAATTCTGATGTTAATTTTGGAATTTTCGGAGAAAAACGTTAAACAGGCACCATAATCCTCAATTTCTGTTGAATTCCCACAAAAATATCCAGCTTTTAGGGGTTTTCGGAGAGTGAAGCAGTCGACATCTTACTGGTGTTGTTCGCGGGAAATGGTGATTTTGTTTTGATTAAAACGTATTTAAGAAGACAAAGTCCTTGAAATTCTGCGCATTTTTGTCTATTTTAGCTTACAATTATCTTCCACTTTTTTGGGGCCTCCTAGGCAGCCCCTTTTTCAAAATTTGGTTGGAGGGTTCCGGTACTGGCCCAAATCTTCTTGTTGGGCCCAGCTCGGCTAAGCAAACCCCTTCCGAGTGTCGAATTGAAACCGACGCCGAGTGATTAACCGATGTGGTCAATGCATCCCTTTAGGGTGCTGTTAAGTGGTCAGGTAGGTCATGATCCGGAAGGATCCGTAGCCGGAGCGCCCGGCCTGAAAGTGAAAGTTAGGTGCGGCCGACACCTCGCGGGTTCCGCGTCTCGCTATGATTTGCGCGGCGCCCTGAAGCAGCCGACATCTCACGCGTCGCTTTTTCGAGCGGGGGAGGGGAAACTTGACGGATTTTTATGATGTTTTCTGGATTTTTCGGAGAAAAACGTTAAAATGACACTCTAATCCTCAATTTCTGTTAAATTCCCATAAAATCCAGTTTTCAGGAGTTTTCAGATGGTAAAACAGCCGATATCTCACGGGTGTTATTTGGCGTTTCTCGATAAACCGCGGGAAATGATGGTTTAAGGGGTTTTAAAAAAAAATTAAAACGTAAGAAGATTTCTTTTTGCTATATATTTTTCACTATTTTGGGGCCACCTAGGCGGCCCCTTTTCCAAAATTTGGCTTGGAGGGCTCCGGTACAATCCCAATTACATGGGACGTGGCTCGGCTAAGCAAACCCATTCCGAGTGTCGGATTTCGACAGACGCCGAGGTAACGGGCCATTTGTGGTCAAGCTTGCCATATGGATGATGTTAAAAGGTCAGGGTCATGATCCCCGAGTATCCAAAGTACTGCCGCCTCGCCAGCAGGTGAACATTGGGTGCAGCCGACACCTCGCGGGTTCCGCGCCCCGCTATGTTAAGCGTGGCGCCTCGGAGCAGCCGACAACGCACCGGTGTTGGCGCTCCGCTTTTTCGAGCGATGGAGGGGGAAAATTGATGCATTTTTATGGTTTTTTCTGGAATTTTCGAATGAAAACTTCAGGAATAGATAATGATTGTCAACTTCTGGTAGATTTCCATGGAATTATCGGGTTTTTGAGCGGTTTTCAGAGGGGGAAAAGAGCAGAAACAACTGACGTCTCACTGGTGTTGACGCGCGAAGGGAAATCAAAAAAACGTCCAATTCTGAAGTTAATTTTGGAGTTTTCGGTGAAAAACGGTGGATTTTAATGGTTTTCAGCAGATTTTTGGGATTTTGAATTTACAAAAATTTAAAAAATTTAAAAAATTCTATTTTTTCAACATTTTTTTTCCAATTTTTTTTGTTGAATTTTCCACATATTATGTATCAGAATAAAATTTATTAAGCACTTTTCTTGATCTGTTTCGGGCACGGACAGTACTCTCCATCGACTCCCTGCGGTCCCAACAGTCCAGTGATCCCCGGTGGCCCGTCGACTCCCTTGGTGCCAACTGGTCCCGCTGCTCCGGCAATTCCACTTTCTCCAGGCGCCCCGGCAACTCCCGGACCTCCCTGTCCGCCCGGAACTCCTGGTTCTCCTTCCGGTCCGGGTGGTCCAGGTGGTCCGGGAATCCGGCGAACACGTCGTCCGTCTTTTCCAGCGTTTCCGGGTTTTCCGTCGGTTCCAGGCTCTCCGACTGGTCCCGGATACCCCGGATCTCCTGGATAACCGGGAGTTCCGGCTCTTCCGGGGATTCCGTCGATTCCGGGTGCTCCTGTGATACCGGGCGGTCCAATGTCTCCTCGGATACCCGGTGGACCCATTGGGCCCGCTGGACATTGAGCACAACGACCTGGATCATGGCGAAGCACCGATACATCATCGTCTCCTGGATGTCCCGGGGTTCCAGGTTCGCCATTGTCTGGAAAATGGTTGGGATGGTTGCGAAACGTCGTAGTATGTTAGTAACAACTCACATCCATCCTCTCCATCGAATCCGGGCGGTCCCTGAGGTCCTCGGCAGTTGCAAGAAGCCCTAGTCGCAGTTCTTCCACCTTGTACTCCAACTTGTGGCCCACCAGTGACCGGGAGAACTGGTGCACGGGTCAGATCTGCAAAATGAGACATAAGGGCTCGATTATCAAAAAAAACCATGTGAAATGGTAATTTTTCGCAGATTTTCGAAAAACGCCAACACCGGTGAGATGTCGGCTGCTTTGGGTAATGATGATAGCTTGTATCCTGTCTTATATCTCCTTAACCGTATGAGATATCAGAAAACGATCAACTACAAAAATACGCAAAATTTTAAGAGCTACAACTTCTTAGTTGATAGTTTTTTGGTATCTTTTGCCGTTCCCAGGATAATCGCCCTCAGAAAAAACGGCGCGCCAACTCCGGTGAGATGTCGGCTGCTTTGGAGCGCCGCGTTAAAGGAGGTGAGACAGGAAAAATCGAATTTTATTTTATTTGCCAAAAATGTAGACCCGATATCATCATTCCGGGCTGGCTAGGTGCGAATTTCTAAATCGCCCTCGTTTTGGAGAAAGAAGCGTGCAAAGTAGTCGATTTTTTTCGAATCGCCGCGCTCGGAAGGTCTGCGTACCGCAATTGCATACCGTAGTCCACTCATTAATTGTTGTTTACTTCTTATTCTTCTCTGTTTTTCAGGAGATTTTGACCGTAATTGATTGAAATGTAGTTAAAACAGAGATTGTTGTAATGTTTCACCGGAAAACTTCGTGAAGATTAGATAAAAACAGAAAAACAAAACAAAAACAACAATTAATGTGTCGACTACGGTATGCAATTGCGGTACGCAGACCTTCCGAGCGCGGCGATTCGAAAAAAATCGACCACTTTGCACGCTTTTTTCTCCAAAACGAGGGCGATTTAGAAATTCCCACCTAGCCAGCCCGGAATGATGATATCGGGTCTACATTTTAGACAAATAAAAAAAAATTTGATTTTTCCTGTCTCACCTCCTTTAAGCTCAGCAAGGCGCGGATTCCGTGAACTGTCCGCCGCGCTTGCAGGTGAAGAGTGGAAGCAGGACTGTCATCGTTGGTACAGTAAAACTGCTCAATAGTGGTGTAGTCTATGACCGTATAATGGTTGACTGCCGTTTCGGAATGGGACACTTGTGGGCGACAATACCCTCCGATAAATGCAAATTTTGGAAAAAGGGGCTGCTTAGGTAGCCCCGAATTAGACGAAAACCTGGAATTTTCGATGGCAGTTATGGAGATAACTTGTATTCTGTTATAAATCTCCTTAACCGTATGAGATATCAGAAAACGATCAACTACAAAAATACGCAGAATTTCAAGAGCTACAACTTCCTAGTTGACCGTTCCTCCATATCTCCTACCGTTCCACAGATGATCGCTGCGAGACCCTCAACTCACATGCATGTCGCTTGTGTCGATCGGTTTCTCCGGTTGCCACGTACACCAAATCATCCCAAATCGCTTCTGACGTCTCCTGAAACGCCTCGGTCTCCAGAAGCGCTTCCTCGGCGATTTTGGCAATTTGCACTTGCCACGTGGCAATGGAAACCAGGAGGACGATGCAGGCGGAGAGACAGGCAGCTGACAGCCCGAAAGCTACAGTGTCCCATTTGGAAGAAGACATTCTGATGATTATCAGCAAGTGATAACCGAATGAATGAGTGATAAGGAATGATAAGAAAGTGTAATGGGAGGTTGGAAAGGAAAGGTGTGTAAGAAAGATTACGGTTAAACTTGATTTCCGATGATTCGGGTGGGATAAAACTGTGTAAAATGGAGGGTAACCGCATCGAAAACTGGTTCTTTTTTTTTGAAAATTTTGTTTTGTTTAATCTTCGGCTTCAGTGTTGTTTTATGATGAAATTTAGATTTTTTGTCTAATTTGAATTCTTCGACTGCATTTTGAGAAAAAAATTTTACTGTAAGATGAAAATTGAGAAAAAATTAATTTGATACATTTCAGAGTATTGATTTTTTTTTTAATTTTTGGAAATTTTTAGGGATTTATGATATATATATTTTTTTTTTGAATTTTTTCAAAATTAAAAACAAAAATGATAAAATTCTGAAAAATACGAATCACAAAAAATACAATTTTTTAAAAATTTTAAAACTTTTTTCGCATTTTTTAAAAAAACATTTTTTTTCCAAATTTTTGTTTAAAAAAATCATTGAAAAAAATCAGCTCGAAAACAACAAAAATTAATTGAAAAAAAAATTTAAGTTTTTTTTTGAATTTTTCTGAATGATTAATTTTTTTTTCTAATTTTGAAAAATTAAAAAAAAAACTTGAAATTTGAAAATAAAATTCAAAAAAATATAGAAAAAAAAAATTCAAAAAAAATTTGATAAATTGATTACAAAAATCATAAAAATTGAAAATTTTAAATATAAAAAAAACTGTTTAAAAAATCCAAAATTAGATAAATCGATACAACAATAATTAAAAAATCAACACTTGAAACTCAAAAAAATTTTTGAAAACTAAAAAACTAAAAATACCTGAAATTGAATTTTTTTTCAAAATTGAAAAAATGACACGAGTTGAAAAAAACGTAAAATATAAAAATCAAAAAAAATTGAAAAATGAATAAAATAATAAAATTGAGAAAAAATATCTGAAAATTCAAAAACAAATCGATGCGTAAATTGCAAGTAAATCAGCATTTTTTTTCGAAAAAATCAATAAAAACCATTTATTTTTTTTTTCCAAAAGCAAAAATCACTTTTTATTACTCGACGAGTTGTTGCTAGAGGTTGTCGACGACGACGACGGAATTGACGAACTTTTCGTCGATTCGTTCTTCTTTTTCGTCGACTGAATGACGTCATCGCCACGTGTAATCTCGTCGGCATCTTGTCTCAATTGAAGCGGTTTGTTGTTTCTCATTCGGGAAATTGCCATTTTTCCCGTCTCATCGATTTTCAGAACGGCACCGTGGTTCTGGAGAATTGGGGGAAAATTAGGGAAAAATTGAAAAATTAGAAAATTATAAATAGTTCCAAAAAAATTTCAATTCATTTAAATTAATTTGATTTGATTATTTTTTGATTGTTCAATATTTTTCAAATTTTTATAAAATTTCAATAAGATGTTAAAAATTGAAAAACAAATAATTTTTGTAAAATTTAAATTTAAAAATTTTCCAAATCTATTTTGATGGATTTTTGAGAATTGCTGAAATCTTTCGTGAAAAAAAATTATTTTTAAGTTTTTTAAAAACATTTAAAATTTAAATTTTCTTTAATAAAAAAATGCAAATTTTAGTAATTTTGAAAACAAAGAGAAAAATCACAAAAATTAATTTTTTTTAATTTTTTAAATTTATTTTTTTAAAAGTTTTTTTAAAGTAAAAATTAGAATCGAAAAATTCATAAAAATTATTTTTATTTAATTCAAATAAATTTCCAATTTTTGAAAAAAAAACTAACAATTTTAAAATTAATTTTTTTAAAATTTTCAAAAACTTAATTTCCAATATTTTTGTGTCGATTTTTCAATTTCAATTTTAAATTTTAAAATTCCAAAAAAAAAATCAATAACCCACATCGGTCTCATTCATATATCTTGGCGCCGAGAAAATGGTCAAAAGCTTGCGATCGCAGATAAACTTGAACCCATCTGGCATCATCTGAAAATCAAATTTTCAAATTTCAGACGCGTTGCGGTCGCGTCGCGGTTCACCTGATGAGCTCGGACAATCAGCTGAAGTTTGAGTCGTTGACACGTGTCACGAATCGCCGCGTCGTTGAAAGTGACCGATAGGCCACGGATCATGTTGTGGTTGTACTGGACGTCCCTGGAATGTTTCATTTACAGATTTTTCCCTTATTTTCTATTCAAATCCATCAAATTCTCACTCCTTAACAGCCGGCAAAACGTTCGCTTCACACGGATCCGCCCACAGCAAATCTTGCGCCAATTTCACCTGTCCCACGTCGACGATTGGTCTTTTGATCTTTAAAAAAACCACTTCAAGAAATTTTTTTTAGCTTTTCTCATATTGATTTTCAGAATCACCATCAAAAATTACCCCAGAATCCCAATTTTTAGCTAGATAACGTAAAGTGTCGTAAGATATGGTGCAAAGTCCGCAAACACCAAAGTGCTCGGAATTGCTTTAAAATGCACAGAATTAAAGGTACAGTACCCCAAAGCTTGTTTTTCACGTTTTTCAAGTGATTTAAGGATTGCGGACTTGGCATTATATCTTACGACACTTTGTCTAAAAATTCTACGGAACCGGTTTTCGGGGTAATTTTTCACGGGGAACTTGAAAATCAATGTTTCAAGTCGGAATTCACATTTCTAATGTCATCCAGCGAGTTCAAATGCGGCGAAAGTCCACCGTGCATGCACAGAATCCTTCCGCCGACATGGCACGCCAACGGCATGTACGCGAATGCCATATTGAACCGTTCCCAGACTTCGACACCGTCTATATCGCCAAATTTGTTCACCAACTCTTCCTTGAATCCGTAGGCAAAGTTGATGGCTCGGGTCTCGTGATTTCCACGTAGCAACATGTATTGGGCAGGGTAGATGATCTGCAATCGCGCTCTATTGAGAATTTTGAGTTTGTGGGCGGAGCTTACTTTCAGGGCGAACATTAGCGAGATACACTCGACGGAATGACTTCCCCGATCGACATAGTCGCCTAGGAAGACCCATCTGAAAAGTTAAGGGGTATGCAAGTGCGCTCCACTGAACTTTTGTCATATCTCAATGGGAATCAATGCTAGAGGAAAGTGGTCAACTACAAAGTTGTAGATTGTAATATTTGCTACAATTTTGTAGTTGACAACTTTTTGATATCTGTTATCATTCTGGAGATATAAATGATTAAAGCTTGACTTTTCAAGAAAAAACAGTATATTGACTGTAACTCAAAAACTGAAAATGCTATCAAAAAGTTGTCAACTACAAAGTTGTAGCCCTTTAAATTTCCGACAACTTTGTAGTTGACAACTTTTCAATAGCTTTCATGACTTTCAAGAAAAAAAAGTTTTGAAATGACAAATTTTCCAAAAACGTGAAATGTGAAAACCTGTTAGTAGCGAATCCCAGCGACGGTTTCTTGCGTCCATTGTCGCGGGTGCCTCGGGAATTCAGAAGACGTACCAGATCCGCGTACTGTCCGTGTATATCACCAACTATGGTGCAAGGAGGTGATAAGGTCGCCAGAGTGCTCTCCGATTGAAATATCTCCTGCACCAAGTCGATGACTGACAGCAATTCGGATTTTGAGTACGTTTGCTGCGAATTCGGGTTACTGTAGCTCCAGAAATCCGCAAACACACACTCACTTCTCGGTAATTCATCCAGTTTTTGACCCACAAATGACGCTTGAGAAATTCGTTTATGTCAAATGGCTTCGAGTTCTCTTCAACCATTTTATCACTGATTTTGAGCTGAAATTGGTTAAAAAAATTTTGAAATTAATTTTTTTAACTTACAATACTATTTCTCGTAGTGTCCACTAGTACTAGTAATTTTCGAAATAAATTTTGAAAAATGTAGAATTAAAATTTGGAATTAGCACTTGGAAGTGGAGGGGTCACGTGAAGGTCATTGTACATTTTACGGTATATCTGAAAAACTGAAAGAGATAGAAAAAAGTTGTCAATTGCAAGGTTGTAGGAAATTTCAAGGCCTACAACTTTGAAGTTGACCGTTTTTTGCTATCACTTATCCCCAAAACGTTACTGTCCGATTTCCACCAATCACTTCAAAAAATTCCAATTTTTCCCGATTTCGCAATATTTCCCCGTTGAAAATTGGTCCCTTTCCAGCAAAATTCCTCCCTTTCCCCGTCCATTTTCTCATTCTCATTCCACGCTCATTTCGGTCATTTCGGCGGTCTCGAGAGCTCAAAAGTTATCCAATTATCTCCACGGGAATAGCGTGTCGGAACAAGAGACGCAGCGACTCGGTTCGTCCTCATTTCGCTTCTTCCAACCCAATTTAATGGCTCTTTTTGCCTCCATTTTCGTCCTTTGGCAGAAGACTGCCCCGTTTTTTAATTAGATTGTGCGCAAGCGAGCGAGCGAGCCGAGCCGAGCTGCACGCAATTGGAAAACAAAAAGAGGAGAAGAATTGACAATGAGAATGGACTTGAATTGGGAATTAGAAGCGAAAATTGACTTTTTGTACACTTTAAATAGGTTTTTGCAAAAAGAAAAAAAGATTCAAGCCTAGAAGGAATCCAACTTGCGATCAAAAAACAACAGAGGAGCGCGCTAGCCACTGCGCCAAACATTGACAAATAGCAGTAGCGCGCAGTGCGGTGATAAACGTGTGTGTTGCCAAGGCGACTTGCCGATTCGACTCGGCTGAAGATTTTTTTGCTTTTTCCCTGTTTTCTTTGTTTTCTGCTATACTCCTTATTTGAAAACATGTTGATCGAATAGAAATGCCCACTGCGCATTTAACGGTAACATTGTACACGCCCAACTCCCAAAACTCGCAAAGTTACGAGCGAAAAAGCAATTTCCTTCTGTTTCCAAGCGGCACAGGAATTTTTTAACTCTAATTCCATCTTTGCTATTCCTAATGTCTAAAAACAACGTGTTCATGGTGGAGAACTGTCTATCGTGCATCCAAAGGTAACATTATCCACGCTCAACTCCAAAAACTCGCAAAGTTACGGTCAAAAAAACCGATTTTCTTCAGTTGCCAGTTGCTCACAAGGGAAGTGTTTTTACTCACCGGTTGGGAATTCGCTAATTTTTTGATATGATACTAATAAGGGTTCTAGAAATCGATCCCGCTAGGTCCCTATATTTATATGATTTTTCAAAGTTCGGACCCTGGATCTCAATTTTTCGCATTTTTTAACACTGTCGACCAGCACGCGTGAGAGGTCACGCGTGGTTGTTTCCCACCCGATTCTCATTGGCATTTGATCGCTTTGGAAACCGACTAGAAAAGGGTCCGAACTTTGAAAAATCATATAAAATCAACAAAAAAGTTGTGCAGGTTGGGACCTAGCGGGATCGATTTCTAGAACCCTTATTAGTATCATATCAAAAAATTAGCGAATTCCCAACCGGCGAGTAAAAACACTTCCCTTGTCAGGAACTTTTTGCGCTCTAACTTTTTTCTTGATTAGCCCACTGCGCATCCAAAGGTAACATTGTCCACGCTCAACTCACAAAACTCGCAAAGTTACGGTCAAAAAACCAATTTCCTTCAGTTGCCAAGTCAACATAATTTTCGAGCTCTAATTTATCTCTGCCAAACATTATATTTAGCTATTCATGTTCAGAAACGCATTCTCCTTCACTATTCATTCAACCCTATTGGCGAGACTCATACAAAAAAAGACGAAAAGGGCGGTTCGAGTTGTACACTGATTGTTGGGCGGTTGGGTGGGTGTTGGTGTAGTGTGCCGACGAGCTCACATGGCAGCCAAGACGACCAGAGTGGCACCTGGAAGATGGGGAATTAGGAGATGACGAGTAGAGACTTATACTTACCGAGGCCATAGTTGAAGGCAGATGGACTTCCGTTCGGCTTCTTGGTGGTTGGGACAGTGCTGACTTCTGGTGGTGACTGGGGGTCTGGTTGTGGGACGTTTGATGGTCCTGGTGCTGCTGCGCCCGGCGGGTTCTGTACTCCGCTGTTACCGGTGTTACTGCTGCTACCGGATGCAGCGGTTGTAGGCGCTCCTGTTGTTGAATTCTGCGCAGTTGGTGGAAGGACTGCCGGTCCTCCATTAACCAGAGCCACAGCGAGCAGGCAGGTGGCGATGAAGAGCATGGCGGTCGTCTTGCGGATCATCGTTTGTCCCAAATGTCGGGGTTGATTTGGTGTCCGAAGTGGTGTCGGGAGTCGAGAAGAGATGTCCAAACGAGGAGAGCGTTCGGTAAACTGATTTGCAGTGTCTCTTCGCACCCTCTTTATAGCACCCCGTTATCAGTGTCCCAGATCTTTGGGTGACGTGGCAATGAGTTGGAAGGCTAGAGAGAGGGTGTCACGTGTCACGAGGGGTGTTATTTTGGTGTTGAACATTTTTTTGTTGGAAAATATTCGAGATTGGTACACGTGTCAAATAATCGATTTATTTCTCGGTGAATTTATTGTGGTGTGAGGTGATGTGTGTGATTTGTAGAAGTGCGAGTTTTTAATTAATTAATTTTGAAAATTAATTCTAGATAATTTCAGAAACAATACGAAAAAAATCTTAATTTTTTTTTGAAAATTTCTAGAAAGTTCATTAAAACATTCTAGAAAATTTCTAAAAACTTCTAGAAAAAATTCTGGTACAACTCTAGAAGTTTTTTTGGGAAGTTTAGAAAAATTTCAGTTAATTCTCTCATTTTTTGACAATTAAAAAAAAAATTGAAAAAATTCGAATTTTTTTTTAGAAAATTTCAAAAAATCAAAAAATTAAAAAATTTGATAAGAATATTAGAATTTTTCCAAAATTTTTTTTTGAAAAAGTCAGAAATTTTCAAGAAAATTTTTGAAAATTATGGGAAAATCTTGAAATTTTCGTGAAAAAATTCTGAAAAAAATCAAAAATTCCCGAAAAATCTTGAAAATTTTAAAGTAATTCTTTCTAGAATTTTTAAAAAAAATTTAAATTTTTTTTTAAAACTTCAAAAAAGTATACTAGAACATTTTAGAAAACTTTTAGAAAATTCTAAAAAATTCTAAAACAAAATCCAGATTTTTTTTATATTTAAAATTTTTACTAAATTTTTCAACATTTATTTTGGGAATTTTCAAATAAAAAACACATTTTTTTTTCGTTCCATTATTTATTGATTACTCCAAAAAAGGTGATGGTGAGAAAAGAAACAATTTGATTTTTTTGGGACAGAAATGAGAGAGCGAGAGGGGAAAAGAGACGCAGATTTGATGGGAAAATTGGAGAAATTTGAAAAAAAATTCAGAAAAAATCCAGAAAAATTCCAGAGAATTTCAAAAATATCCAAACAGTTTTCAAATTTTTTCCAATTTTTCTCATCAACAAAACATTACAAAAAGTACAAAAAACACAAAGCAATGGAAGAAAATTATTAAGAAAAACAAGCATTTTGAATTTTTTTTTCAAAAAAGAAAAAAAATCAAAATTTGATTATTAAAAATAATAATAAAAAAGACAAAAATAATATAAAATGGGCGACAAAAATTTGAAAAATTCGAAAAAAATTCAAATTTTTCAGAAAAAATGAGAGATTGCTGCTGCCCGGCCAACGTTTTGCTTATCGATTTTTTGGGGAAAAATCAATAAAAACGTGGATTTTTTAGTGGAGATTAGGGGGTGATAAAGAAGGTGATAAGGACCAATGATGATGACTGATGACGTGACGTGGGTGACCAAACTTCAGATGACTGGGAAGAATGGGGAGAAAGGAGTAGGAGCTGAAAAATTGGGGAATTAAAATGGGATTTTTGAATTTTTTTCGGAGATTTTTTAGATTATTGGTAAGTATTTTATTTATTTTTTTTGAAAATTTCTAAATCTTTCAAATTTTTTTTTCAAATTTTTTTCAAATTTTTTGAGATGTGTAAAAGTCAAATTAACCAACATGTTTTTTTTTTAATTTTTATTATTAAATTTTTTTTTTTCAAAAATTAACTATCTTCTAGCTAAATTAATTTTAAAAATTTGAAAAATTATCAAAAAATATTGAGAAACTGTGAAAACATTTCAGAATTTCGATTTTTTTAGAAAATACTTTTCGAGGGATTTAAAATTTATTTTCATTTCAAAAATGTATTCCCTCTTCCTGTCAAGACCCGACCATTACACACCTCTAATTGTATTTACATTATAATAATTTCCGTTTTATTTCCCATTTAAATTTCCAAATTCTGAATTATGGTCAATGGTCAATTATGAGAAGGGGTGACGTAGTCGTCAAGCGGGGGGCTCAATTTAGTGTAAACAATTATCGAAATTGTCAAGGTCTTTTCTGGGGAAATTATATAAACAGTAAGAGTCATGAGGGTCCGAAGGGGGGAGTAAAGGTCGAACAACGGACGGAAATAGAATTTTTTTGAAAATAATTTTTGAAAATTAAGAAAAAATTTGATTTAATTTAAATTAGTTAAGTTACATTTAAACTCATTATTTTAACAAATTAATTAAATTTCAATATAAATTAAATTTCTTTGAATTAAAAAAAATTTAACAGTTCGAAAATTTTCGGATTGATCAGAAATGATTTTGAATTTTTTAAAATAATTTTTTTTATTCCAGAATTTTCTAGGCTTTCCAAATTTTCACTTTTCTAGGTCCATCTGGTCTCTCTAATCCCCCCAGAACTACTGCTGACCTCTTGTTCTTCTCTCAAATTACCCAGGACAGGATACCAAATGACCTGGAAGCGAGAGACAATAGAGGGCAGTGAGAGACGCAGAGAAACGGGTAAAAAAGGGAAAAAGTCAAGGACGGACAGTGTTCCGAGGGACAGGGAGAGAGGGAGAAGGAGGAGGAGGAGGTATAATCTGATCCCTTTCATGGCTATTTGAGAGACGGTACTGGACACAAAAAAACTAACGGAAAGGGATAGAGGGGGGAAGGTCAAGGCTCTGGAACAGCTTTTGGAGAGAAATTGGAGAAAAAAATAGAAAAATTTTGATGGAATTTTGACAAATTTTCGGAGAGTGTTCTCGAAATTTTTTTGAACTTTTTGTGATTTTTGAAAAAATTTGAAATTTGAATTTGAAATTTGAAAAAAATTTGAAAATACGCTATTAAAAATTATGATTTATTTTCGTAATTTTTCAGATTTTTTGGAAAATTTTCAAAAATTCGTGAATTTTTTTTTCAATTTTTTGTTTTTTTTCTGTAAAAATTTTTAAAAAATTTAGAAAATTCTAAGAAATTCCAAAGTGAATTATGAATTTTTTTTTAATTTTTTTTTTAAATTAATTTTTTTTAATTTCTGAAATTCTCTGGAAAAATTCAAAATATCTCGAAAAAATTCTAATTTAAATTCTTAAAAAATGTTCGAAAATCCTGATTTATGATTTTTAAAAAAAATCTCGAAAATTTGAAAAAAAAATTTGTGGACGCTTTAAAAAATTTCAACAAAATTGGAAAAAATTAGAATACTTTCCAAAAAATTAAAAAAAATTCCAGTATTTTCAAAGAATTTCTAACTGCTCGAAAAAATTCGAAATATTTTTCAAAAAATCCGAAAAACTCCCAAAAATTCCAAAAAAAATTCTAGATGCTCCAGGTCACCCAATATTCCCATTCCCTTCAAGGTCCCTTCCATACGTCCCTCAAAACCGCCCAAGGTAAAACGGGAGAAATATGACGAGTTGTTGTTGTCGTCAAGGTCTCTCTCTCTCTTCTAATTACACCATGTCCCGCCGCCAAAACACTTGTCAACTCAACTCCTCATTAAGCACTGTACCAGGTTCGTACCGCCCGTGTACATGGTGCAGCGGCCCGTAGATCAAACAAATATGGTAAACATACCTCAAAAGGGCTCTGCTTCTTCGTCGGCTTATCAGTCCTTATCAGTGAATTGGAATGAGAATTTTTGGAGAGGAAGGGGGGGAGAGAGGGGGGGGGGGGGAGTATTTAGTGGTGAATGGTGAATCTTTTCGTTGAGATACCGGAGAACGGAGTGGAGAAAAGGAGGATAAGAGAGGATGGATGGATGGGGACTAGAAGTATCACGAAAGAGAAGCGGATCTCTCTTCGTCGTCTCTAGTTAGCCGCCACCGCTGCCGGTGCACTCGTCTCGACCTTCACAGCCACTGGCTCGTCGACAGTCTCTCCCTCCCCCTCCTCCTTCGCCTTCTCCTCTCCTCCAGCTTCTGGAGCAGCTGGAGCACCAGCGGCATCGTCGGTCTTGGCCTCCTCAGCGGCAGAGGATGCTTGGCGGTTTCTCTGGAAGAAAAATGGTTGATTTTTATTTTTTAGAGGAAGTTTTGGCTTTGAAAATGTGGAAATTGGGCCAGAATTTGAGGGGTAATTTTTGGAATTTTTTGAAAAAATGTTGAAATGAAGAGGAAAAATCTAGAATTTTTTTTTAATTTTCAGAACTTTTCGGTTTTTTTTTTGAAATTTCTTTTGAAGTTTCAAAAAAAACTTGAATTAATTTTGAACTTTTTTCAAAGTTTCTGTCAAAAGAATATCGAAAAAAATTGTTTTTTTGAAAAGTTTAAAATTTTTGAAATTTATTTGAAATTTTAGTTTTTTTCTGATTTAAGCAAAAATTAAAATTGTTGTAAAATGTCAACCTTTGCAAAAAATTAATTGAAATTTCAAAAAATTAAAAAAAATTGAAATAATCGAAAAATAATTTTTTTTTTGATAAAATCTTTCAAAATTATTTTTAAAAATCAAAAAAATAGCTCAAAAATATCAAATTCAAAACTTAACAATTGCAAAAGTTAATAAGGAAAAATAAAAAAAATTTCGAAATTTTTTTTTTTTTTCTTTTAACTTTAAATTTTTTCGAGATAAAAATTTTAAAAAAAGCACAAAAATTGCTAAGATTTGATTTAAAATTACATTATTGTAATTTAAAAAATTGTGAAAAAATTTTGAAAATTTAGCGAAAATTTTTCAAAAATCCTAAAAAAAAAAAGTTAACATTTTTTTTGAAATTTTAAAATAATTTTCCACGCATTTTTTATGCTTCCTTCCATCATATTTCAGCATCTCAATGCCCAACTCACTCTGAAGAATCCCAAAATGGTGGTCAACAGTCCGCTCTTGACGACAGTGTTGGCGAGCTGAACAATGGTCTCGACGTTGAATCCCTCCTTGTCGAACTTGTCCTTGGCCTGGACTCCGAGTTGCCAGAGAGTCTGGAAGACTGCCGAGTAGCCGGCCTTGCCCTTCTCGAGCAAGTCTTCCGCAGAAACTGGAGCCGACTCGGTTCCCAAAGTCTTCTGAGCCCAGGCTCCGAACGAGTCAATGTTCTTCTTCTGGACTTCCTTCTGGGCAGCCGCATCAGCGTTCTCCTCGGCCGTAGCGACCTCGACTGCTCCTGGCTGTAAGAGAATATGGTTTCAAAGGATGGGGAGATTTTTAGAGATTTTCAATGATTATTTGAAATAGTCAAGTTTACTGTGCTCTAGCTCAAATTTGATTTTTCTAGAATTGAGAATTTTTTGAAAATTTTTAAAAATAATTTAAGAATTATTGAACATCTATTTTTATTTGTTCGGAAAAATTTTCAAATTTTCAAATTATATTTCAGAAAATTTTGCAAAAATCAAGAAAATTGATAAATTTTTTTTGCAAATTTTTCGCTCAATATCAAAATTTTCAAATTTTTTTATTTTTTTATTTTTTAAATAATTTTTTTTTAATTTTAGATTAATTTTAGAGTAATTTTTGAATTTTTGGAAATACTTCGGAGTTTTTAATTTTAATTTTCAAGAGAAAATTCAAAAATTTCGGAAATTTAAAAATTTAAATTTTTCTAAAAAAAATTCCAATTTTTTCTAAAAATTGCCAACTTTAATTTAAATTTTCTAAAATATTCAAAATTAATTATTTTTGTCAAAAAGTAAAAATTCCAATTCATAGAAAATTTTTTAAAAAATGCTGATTTTTTTTTAATTTTCAAATTTTGAAAATTTCCATTTTTTCAGAATTTTCGAAAAAACTTCAGTTAATTTTAAAAAATTCCAACACTCACAAGCAAAATGAAAAATTGAAAAAAATCAATTTTCTAAAAAAAAAATAACAGAAAATTTTCCAAAAAATTTCAAAAAATTAATAAAAAATTAAAATTACATATTTTCCAAATTTTTTCAAAAAATATATAAAAGTCCCTCATTAAATTTTCAGTTTACATTCTAAATTTTCCATTCCACTCAAAATAAAATTCCGAAACGAACGTTTCAAATTCCACTTTCTTATCTCTCTATGTACAGGTCAAATATATCACCGACCCGACCTATTTGCATATATGTCTCTCTATATCATGTTTATATCACTTCTAATCACTTATCACCACCTTATCACTCTCTTATCACCAACCTCAAGAGCGTTGGCAAGCTTGACGAGAACATCGCCGTCCTTGAAGAATCCGAGGAACTGATTGCGAGTCGTCGACTGATCCTTTCCGGGAATCGCCTTACGCTCCGATTCCTCAGCGATAGCAGTCTTCTGGACCCAGTCGATCACTTGGTAGTTGGCCTGAAAATAAGAAAAAATTGAGGATGGAAATTTGAAAATGTTTGGAAGCATGTTGTAGACGCGCAAAATATTTTGAAATTTTTTAAAAACTTTTTTAGAATTTTGGAATTTTTCGGGAGATTTTTGAATTTTTTTCATGGTTTTTGAGATGTTCTGAGGGCTTAAGCATCTTCTAGGCATGTTTCGGGCACGCGAAACATTCTAAAAATTTATCAAAAAATTTGAAAAATTTATTAAAAATTTGCAAACATTTTCTGAATTTTTCTGAATTTTTTTGAAATTTTTGTATTTTTTTTTTGAAAAATTTTGGAAAAATTTTGTTTTTAGTTTTAAAATTATGCAAAAATGGTTTCAAACGGTTAAAATTACTTTTCAATTTTTTATAAATTTTTGAAATTTTTTAGGATTTTTTTTGAATTTTTTTTTGAAATTTTTGGATTTTTATTTTGCAAAATTTCTAAAAAATATGGTTTTTTGTTTTAAAATTATGCAAAAATTGTTTAAAACTGCTCAAAGTATTTTTCAATTTTTTCTTTTTTCAGAAAATTTTAAAAAAAATTGAAAATGTTGTTAAAATTTGCCGAATATTTTTCTAATTGTAAGTTTTTCAAAAATATTTTTTGAACATTTGAAAAAATTCAAAAATTTAAATATTCAGCAATTTCCAAAAATTCAATTTTTTTTTTCTGAATTTTTTTCGAATTTTTAAGCTATTTTAAATTGCCTGAACATCCTTAAAAACCCCTAAAAATTCCAAAAAACTGCAAATTTTTTTTTCCCCTAAAATCTTCCAACCCCTTCCCTTGCCTCCAGAGTTCAGTCCATTCCTTCCCTCCATTCCCCCTAAAACCCTGTCCATTTGTTCCCCAAAATAGTCCAAATTCAAATTCCCCTCGGGACCCAACCGAATGTGTTTCTGTCCGAACAAATGAGCAGTGGCAGTAGCAGTGTCTCTTTGCAAATTTTGCTCAACAGTTGGTTGCAAAGTTTCCAAGTTCAAATAGCAAAAAAAGAGACGAAAACTGAACATTCTTTTTGTTTTTTTATGGGTCCCATATGGGTCCCATAAGAGGTCCTTGTCATATCACTCTTCCCACGTTTCATAAATATGACCGTTATCAATGAGAAAGAACCCCTTATGACTCATAGGACACCCCTTTCCTCTCCTTTCTCGATGGGGCATTTATTTACATTGAATAGGTCCTATTTGACCTACTAAATGGTCCGTTTCCCAGGATAATCCGTCGGTCATACATTCAACAGACCACCTAACAGACACCCCTCGCAGGCAACGGGGGAATGAGTGAGGGGTGAGGGAGGGAAGAGGTATTTGGTGTAAACTGTGGGGTAAACTAGTAAACTCGGAGGAAAAGTGATTCGAAAATTTTTGAAAATAAAATATAAAATACATAAGGACTAGGTCAGACCTAACATAAGTAAGTCGTGAGTCAGGCTTTGATAAGGATTACATAAAGACTGATTTGAATTTGTTTTAGGTTTGGATAAGAATTGAGTAAGGACTAGGTAAGGACTAGGTAAGAGCTATGTAAGCCAGTCACTAAAAAATTTACAAAAATTTCTTTAAAAAATATTTTTAAAGTGAAAAAAAATAGCTACAATTTTTACAGAAATTACTAACTAAAAATCCGAAAAAAATCTCAAAAATTCTAGAATTTTTTAAAAGTTTCTTGTTTCTAAAATTTTGAAAAAAAAACACTAAAAGTTAAAAAAAATCCACTTCAAATTCAAAACAATTCCAGTAAAAAATCGCGAGATTTTTCAAATTTTCCTGAAATTTTTAAGTGTTTTTCTGGATTTTGCAATGTTTTCTCTTCTTCTTTCCACACCAATAGGCCCAGTCCGAAGATCCTATAACATTCCGATCTTCTCCCTCTTCTCATTATTACATACTGGTCCTCGGGGACAGGGTCAGGTATCCCCCAACGCGATAACTTGCGCAACATGGTCCCGTTTCCGTCGGATTCTTTCCGTTCCGCCCGGACCGCCCGGCCGACAGTCAGTAACATATTACAATGTCGTTTTGTCTCTGTTCTCTCTGCAGTCCTCTCCTCTGCAGAAGAGATTCCCGATTGGCACAGCTGCCTTTTTGGGGGGAAAATGTGCCGACACACACGTAGAGAGAAAGAGAAAGAACAGACAAAGGTAGATCAAATACAGAGATCAAATACCGTTGCGCTCCGATATACTCCGATACTCTGTTGGGCGGAGAGGCGGAAAGGAAGAAGGGAAAGGATGATGATGAATGGAGAGGGAACTAATGACTACTCTTACTGTTACTACTCTTGTTACTGCTCACTGGCCTTGGAAAGGTGGTGAGGTGGAAGGGTTTAACATTGTAAATTATTGGGAGGAGTGGTAAAAAATTAATACAACTTTGATTTGAGTTCAAATTTGTAAGGAAAAAAATTACAAAAAATTAGAAAAAATTTTTTCGAGTTAAACGGATTTTTTTCTGAAAATTGCAAATTTTTTGGATTTTTTTTTTGATTTTTACAAAACCAAAATCGAAATTTATTCGAAAAAATGCAATTAGTTTTTGAGATTGTATCAAATTTCAATTAAAACATTACAAAAAAATTAAGAAAAATTTGAACCAATTTTTTAAAAATCTGGAAAAAGAAATTTTGAAAAAAATCAAAAATTGAAGAGTAAATTCTAAGAAAAATAATTTTTTGAAGATTTAAAAAAAAAAATTATTGAATTTTTGCTGAAATTTTACAAAAAAATCGAAATTTTTTTTTCGAGAATTCAAAAAAAATCCAAAATTATTACGAAATTCATTAATTTTTATTTTTATTTTATTTCAGTAACATTTTTTTTTATTCTTTCACTCCCTCACCTCTTCCAAAAGTTGACTAACTTTCTATATTTGCATGTACTTTTTGTATCAAATTACAACTCGAAAAAAAAATAAATTGACAAGAAAATGTGTGAATAACCTTTCCCGACTCGACTCAACTTTTTGGTGCAAATTACACCTATTCATCCCTTATTTTGTCTAGAATTTTCTGGAATTTTTCAAAAAAAAATTCTGGCTGATGACGTAGCAATTTTCGAGTTGTTTAGCATAGTTGTATAGCTATTCAATTGGGTGCTAATGAGCCAAGTTTGATGACGTAAAAAATGGAAAAAATTGAGGGATTTTAGTAGTTTCGTATAGTTGAGTAATGGGTGGAAAATGATGTGTTGAAGAAATATTTTTTTTGGGATTTTTGAAAATCCTGGAAAATTTGGCCGATTTTAGAGCATTTTTAGTAGTTTTTGGTGATGTTAAATTTATTTCATACTGAAAAAATTTCTAATTTTTTTTTAAAATTTTTTTTTTGTTGTAATTTTTTGATGTGAAAATGCAATTATTTTTAGAAAAATACCAAAAAATCAAAAAATTCTAAAAAATTTCCGATTTTCGAATAAAATTTCACAAATTTTCCAAGAAGTTTTATAAATTTTCAAAAAAAATAATTTTTTTTCAAATTTAAAATAATTACTAAAATTCAAAAAATTACCAGTAAATTTTTGAAAAAATCGGAAAATTTTCAAATTTTCCTTGAATTTTCGAAAACAAAATTCAGAAAAAATTGAAAAATCCCAGAGACCCCTAAATTTTTTTTAAAATTTTCCCAATTTACCAACTTTCCGAAAAATTAAAAATTGACCTAGAAACACGAAGTGCGACTCTAATTTTCGTGACGAGACCCTATCTCCGGAACTAGAACCTTTCAAAATCCACCCGTGACCTTGCCGAATCCAATTCAATCCTATCCTAACCAATCCCAATCCACCCCAAACCGGAGAAAGAGAAGCGGAAGCTGGTACGGCTTCCGCTCAGCAGCTGTTCCCCCGTCCGGCAGCGGCAAATCGCCACCATCTGCCCCCAGTTCACCCCTTCTATCTCGTACCTTATGCACAGCCTGCGGGATTTGTTGAGCAATCCATCCGAGCACGTCCTCTTTCGGGTCCTTTGGCGCTTCTGGCTCCTTTGGAGCCGCCGGCTCGGCGTCACGGTGCTTTCCCCAGCGCTTGTTGAACGTGAAGCGGCGCGCAACACCGCCCTTCTTCTTCTCTTCCGGAGCGGCGACAGCGGCAGCGGCTTCTGGAGCGGTTTCTCCGTCGGCTGGAGCCGGGGCGTCTTCGGCGACGACAACGGCGGCGACGGCTTCAGTTGGAGCATCGGTTGGTGGCTCGCTGGTTGGCACCTCTGGGGCGACCTCTTCGACTTTCTTGACCTCGTCGGACATGTTGAGTTGAGAGATGAGGATTAGAACACTGAAAAACCAACAGAATTATTGAAGAGAAGCGGGGGAAAATGAGAGGAAAACCAAGAAGAAAAGACGCGAAGAATCAACTCGATTAGTGCTGGCTACTGACTGCTGGCCGAGCGCGCGGTAATCGAATTGTGCACCACTAGTGGTATGGGTATGTATTGGTGGTGTCGGTCCGTGGGGGTACACACTAATTGTGCGTGTGTACCCCTTGCGCGCGGCGGCCCGTACGGACCATTGAGACCCGGCAGACACCCCTTCCAGATGACCTCGATGGGGAGAAAGAGGTGACGTGGCACAGGGAGGGGAGGTCAACAGAGAGAAAAAGAGAGAAGGGGGACAGAAAGACAAAGAGAGATTAGATAGAGATGGGGAAAGGTGTTATTTGGACGGTGCGAATGGTCCATGAAAGTAATATCGATTAGTACAAAGAGGAAAATTGGATGAGGATTTAGATCAACTGGACTTAAGGCTTCACTGAACTTAGGCATTGTTAACCTAAATCTAGACTGGCCTGAGCTTACAATTAGGAGTTAATAAGCTAAACTTAGGACTTACTAGCTTAGGCTTGAGGCTTACTAGCTTAAGAATAAAGGTTACTAGCCTAATCTAGACTGGTCTGAACTTAGGCATTACTAATCTAAACTTAGGCTTCACCAGACTAAGCCTAAGTTTTTGTAACCTAAACTTGAGCATAACTATCCTAAATTTGGAAAAAAACTGGCCAGAGCTTAGACATTATTAACCTAGACTTAGGAAATACTAAGCTAAACTTAGGCATTGCCAGACAAACCTATGCTTTACTAATCTAAACTCAGATTGTACTAGCCTAACTCTAAACTTACCTAGAAATCGGCATTACTATCCTAAAGCTTAAGCATTCACTAGCTTAAACGGCTAAGACCTAGGTCTACGTCGAATTGGGCTAAACTTAGGCATGACTAGCCTAAATCTAGGAGTTACTAACCTAAATTTAGACATACCTGGACTTAGGCATTACCAAATTAAGCTAAAGTCTTCCTAACCTGAATCTAAACTTACCTAAACTTAGATTTACCTACATCAAGCCTAAAATCAAAGTTCCTTATCCCTAAATCTAGCCTAAACTGAACTCAAGTCTCCCTAGGTGAGCCTAGTCGTTACTAGCCCTAAATCCACATCTTACTAACCCCAAATTCCCCTAAAAACTGCCTTTCCTCTCCAGAATCAGAAAAATAAAAGCGTGTCAAAAATAGCGCCTTCTCGCGCGCGCGCATTCATAACCGTTTTCCTTTTCCTTTTTTCCTAGCACCTAGCAAACACATTCAATAAGTGGGTGTTGTACTGACCGTCCGTCCGTCCGTTTCTCGACGATACAAATGGTCTTTTGTAATTTGATCTACCGGGGGACCTACCGTGCATGTCTATTTGCCAGTGTGTGTGTGTGTGAATGAGTCATGGAAAATGAGGGAGGTTGCGAAATAGCGGGAGGAATGAGGGCTACTGGGGGAAAAGGGGACTGGATGACATACTGACTCACAATGAGAGTATTGCGAAATCGGGGGATTCGTTTTCGGAAATAGGAATTTCGGAATTTCGTAAACAGCCGAAAATGAGAAATCGTCTAAAAATAGGTATAGACTGGATTGATCTTTGGCTGGATGATTCTTAGTTGGTCCAAACCAAACCGATCTAAACTAATTTTAGGCTAGCCTAGACTTTGTTGAACTTGAAAGCAGGCTTAAAATAGGCCTACAATAGCTTAAATTGGTCCGATTAAGCCAAAAATCAACAGAATCGGTTGAAATTGACCTAGAGCGGTCTAGAAATGGCTTAGCCTAAGACTATAAACTTAGGAATGTCTAAATTGAGATGGAGAAGTTTGAAATGGCTTAAAATTGCAAAATCCGGGCTTTTGTTTGGGCTTGGAATTAGCAGCTGAGCCCGAGATTTCGAAATTTCGAGAAGATGGAAGGGGACGGGGCTTAGATGGGTGCATTCTGGATAGGAAACAATTTTTGGAAACATGAAAAGGATTATGTGAAAATAAAAAAAACTAATTATAAGAAAATTTCAAAAACTAAAAAAATGAAAAAAAAATGGAAAAATTTTGAAAATATGGATGGCGGAAAACTGTGAATACATAAGAAGGGGAAATTTGAAAATTAAAAAAAAATAGAAAAAGAGGAAAATTATATAAATCACCTTGTAGTTGTAAATATAGGTTGAGGGCAAAGTTTTGAAAAAGAAATTTCAAAAAAACTGAAAAATTTCGGAATTTTTTCAAATAAGCCCTTATGGACACGTATTTTGTTTTATATCTCCCTAACGGTAACAGCTATCAAAAAGTTGTCAACTACAAAATTGTAGCCCTTAACGTTTTGCGTATTTTTGTAGTTGACAATTTTTCAATATCTGCTACCGTTACTGAGATATAAAGCAAGCACTTGTAACATGATGCATCGACTACTGGAAATTATCGGAAAAAGAGCCAATATTTCGACAATTTCCAACTCAAAAACGGTAAGAGATATCAAAAAACGGTCACCTAGAAAAACACGCAAAATTTTAAGGGCTAAAATTTATAAGTTGACTGTTTTTTGATATCTCTTACCGTTACTGAGATCGAGGACAAAATACATGGTACATAGGGCGTTACTGTATTGTAGATGAAAGATAGAAGCAAGAAGATGAAAAAATGGGGAGAACTGACAAAAAGAAAGGAATGCCTAGAGCAAGAAAGTGTGGAACCTTCCTTCG
Source organism: Caenorhabditis sp. 39 LS-2015 (assembly GCA_900536345.3). Classification (NCBI taxonomy): domain Eukaryota; kingdom Metazoa; phylum Nematoda; class Chromadorea; order Rhabditida; family Rhabditidae; genus Caenorhabditis; species Caenorhabditis waitukubuli. The sequence continues at coordinate 12,204 of LR580566.1, read as the reverse complement.
AGAAGAAATGAATGAATATGTGAGCAGGCGAGGAGGCCAGTGGGCCATTCGAGGGGACACATTGTGTGTATCATTGCGGTCAGTGACTGGGAGGAGAAGGGGGCAAGGGGGGGAGGACCCGAATTGCACACACACACACACGTCCCCCCGTCCCCTGCTGCAGAAGAATGGCCTCCGCACCGCCCATCTCTCTCTCGACGCGCGGGCAGAAAATTGGGGCGGGGCTTAGGAGGGAATGCGGTTGGAAGGGAGGAGGAGGAGCGATGGAGGAGAGAGAGGAGACGCAGAGAAGGGAGGACGGCATGGTTACCAGGGTAATAGGAAATGGGGAGGGGTTTTTAGGAATTTTGAGAGAAATTTTTGAAATTTTTTTACAATTTTTTGCAATTTTCTAAAAATTCCTGGTTTTTAAACAATCTTCCCGATTTTTAGAAAAAAATTAGATAATCTTTTTTTCGAAATTTTTGGAAATTTTGAGAAATACTTTTACAATTTTTTTACAATTTTTTGGGAAAAATTTTTAAAAAAATTGAAAATTTTTCAGCGAACTTTATGGAATTTTCCAGGGTTCTTGAATATTTTTTTCAGTTTTTCGAAAAAATATATCATTTTTTAGAAGTTGGTATCAATTTTTAAAAAAATTTATTAATGAAAATTTCCAAAATTTTGGGACTTTTTTGTTGTTGAAAATTTGAAAATGATGTCAAATTTAAAATTTTGAATTTTTTTTAGGCATACTAATGGCATATCCGACTTGTTTTCAATTGAAATTTTTTTTAAAAATAATTTTTTTACTTGAAAAAATCTGAAAAAAAAATTACAAAAAACATTTTTTCCTTAATTCAATTTTGTTTTAATTTTCAAAATTTTCAAAAAAGTTGAAAAAAATGAAAAATTCTAAAAACATTCAAATTTTTTTTCATAAAAAACTATCAATAAAAAATTTTTAAAAAAAAATTAAATTCCAATTCTTAAACAAGCAAACAGTGCCACAATTATTTTTAAAGCCTCTTTTAAATCATGTCCATCACCAAATATTTCCGAAATTTATTTTTCCCAATTCTCAACCAAAAAACCCGGAAAACAATGGCCTCGAAGTCGTAATAAACCAGGTCTTTTCAGCCGGGTGAAAATAGTGGAAAACAACGGAATTTCGGCATAATTCATGTTGTTGACACCGCCCGGGACACTGGAAACGAATGGGAAATTGAGTTTTGTGTCGCGCAATTTATGGCGGACGGTGGCGTTAAATTAACGACTTTTGCCAATGTTTTTCAGCGGTTTTTGCAGTTGGAGATGCACATTTTTCGAAAGTTTTTGGAAAGAGAAAATATTTTGAAATTGGGAAAAGTTTGGAAGAATTGAAAAAAAAATTGAAAAAAAAATTGAAATTTACACAATTTTTTAAATTGAAATTCAGGAAAAAAAAATTTTTAAATTTTTTTTTTTAATTTATGAAATGTGAAAATTTAAAAAAAAATTCCTAATTTAAACATTTTTTTAATTTCTAAAATTAAAAAGAAATTTTAAAAAATTTAAAAATGTCAAAAAAATTGATTTTTGATTTTTTGAAAAATTAACTTTTTGAAATAAACTTGAATTTTTTTGCAATTATTAACAAAAATGCAATGTACATAATTCCGAAATTCATTTTTTAATTTTTTAAAAAATGTTCATGTTTAAAAATACCATTTTTCACTAGAATTTTAAAGAAAATTTCTAGAATTTTTTAAAATTTTATCAAAACATTTAAAAAATTTAAATATCCTAATTTCGTAACGTTATCAAATTTTTCCCAATTTCTTCTGTTCAATTCCAAAAAAATTCAATTTTTCCGACCTCCCCGACCTCCAAAAACTATGTAAACACTGCTCGAAAAACAATGAGAAATCATGTGAAAAAACAAAAAAAAAAACGGAAAATTTGAGGGAAATGTACACAGAAAAATCAGGTGACTGGGGGTGTGTACAGGTGGAAATCAGAGAGAAAAAATTTGAATTTTTTCAAATTTAAAAAAAATTTAATTTTAAATTTTAATTTTATTTAGCTTTTTAGTGTCATACTTATTTTTTTTTAAATTGAAGAAAAAATCAAGCAATTAAAAATTGAAAAATTAAATTGTCCTGGTTACGGTACTCTGCTGGACTCGGTGTTTGCGGACTTTGGTGTATTGCGTATTTTTGAAGCTACCGTGACCCCAAAAATTCCAAAAACTTGAAAAATGACTTGAATGTGTCTCCAAAATGTCCAGAATTTAGTTCCGAATCTCTAGAAATGGTGGATAGTTTTTTTTCAATTTCGCAATTTTTGAAATCGGTGTTTGCACACTTTCCAAGCTACCGTAACCCGAAAAAAATCCAAAAAATTTAAAAAATGTTGAAAATGGCTAAAATATGCCTCCCACATGCCTTGGATCTAGCCCCGAACTTCTAGAGCTATCGCAATCCAAAACTAGCCATATATAAGTAAAATATGCCTCTAATATGTCCTGTTTCCCTCCAATTTCCGTCAATAACTATACAATTTGTGGGGGCGGATGTCGGTTATCACCTGCACCATGACTCACTATCACTTTCCTTATCACTACGTTCCCATGAGAGCCCGCACAGTTTATGGTCATTGCCGCTTGAGAATAACAACTGATAAGATATCACCGGGGGGTCAATTTTACTAAAAATCAGGCCTTTAGTGCAAAAATCGGGGTTTCCGAGTTACTGTAGCTTCAAAGTCCGCAAACACAGCGACGGAGCGATTTTTGAGTACCGTAACCCGTTTCGCCGCTCATTTCTGGCTATAAAATGAGCGGAAATTGAAAATTGGAAATTGGAAATGAGAAAAGGGGAAATTCTTTTTCGAGAATCGAGAACCCGATGGTGTCAACAACAAAGATGGATGGATGATGGAAAATTGGCTCCTCAGATGGCCGGAAATGAAGGAACATTTTAGAGCTGGAAGTGGAATGGGCACAGAGGGGTTCCAGAAAGGGTTCGGAATTTTTTTTTGAGTTTTTTGAAAAATTTTAGGGTAAAATGTTTTTTTCAAAAACAAATAAAAAATAAAAATGTGTTTTTTTGATTTTTTTAAATTGTAAAATATTGGGTTTAAAAAAATGTTAAAAATTAAAAATTAATCGGAAAATACAAAAAAAATTGAAAATTTTAAAAATTAATTTTAAAAAAAAACTTGAAATTGAAAAAAATAAATATTTTTGAAAAATTATAAAAATCAATTTTATTTTTAATGAAAAAAAATTTTTAATGAAAAAAAAGAATATGGTATTTACCCAGATTGTTTTTTGATTAATTTAAAAATTAATTTTTTTTAATTTCTAAAATTTTTTAAAATTATTATTTGAGTTGTTCAAAAATTGTTATTAAAATTATTTTTGATCTAAAAAATTATTAACTTGTTTTTCTTAAATTATTAAAATTATTTTTTTTTTCACAAAAGACAATTTTTAATAATTCAAAAATATTTTATTAATAAAGTTATTTTGAATTATTAAATATTTTTTGAAAATTATTATATTTATTAATTAAAATTTTTTGACACATTTAAAAATACATACATTTGAAAAAACAATGATTAATAATATTTGTAAATAAAATTTTCAAAATGAAGTTATACTTTGAAACTGGGATTTTCAATTTTTCCAAAAACATTTAACTGCACTTTTTTTCGGTTACCAATCCAAAAATCACCGAGAAAAATCCGAAATTCATCAAATTTCACCCCCGCTCTGCTACTAGACACAAAGTGCATTTTGGAGAATTTTTGGGGGAAAATCGAAATATTCATGCATTTTGAATCAAAAAATCCATCTAAATCTAGTAGTGCTTGTCCTTTTAGAAGGACTGGGGACATGGGAACTGGGAATTGAAGATGAGGGGTGTTCAAGAAGAAAATTTCGAAAATGCGGAAAAAATTTGAAAAAAAATAATTGAAAAATTGAGAAAAATTCCAAAAAAAATCAAGTGACAATTAAAAGTTCTTTTTTTTTAATTTTTGAAATTAATTTTAGACAGTTTTTTTTAACGAGAGAATTCAAAATTCAAAAAAAATATTTCATTCAAATTCACGAAAAAAAAATATTTTTCAAAAATTAACTCTTCAGAATTCGAAATCGCCAGCCCTTGCCTAGCCGTTGCCTAATGCTTATCTACCGGTTAGGTAAGGTTTAGGCAAGGATTGGGAAAGGATTAGGTAACGGTGGGTCTAGGATCAACTTGCCGACTCCTTATCTACCAATTAAGTAAGTTTTAGCAGAGATACAGATAGCCAAGATTAACAACAACAAAGAATCAAAAAAAAATCATTCCTACTATAAACATATCTAGGAAAAATAGAACTATCTCAAATTCTAATTGCTATCTGCTATATGTAGACCCGAAGGACTCGACATACTACACAATATGCATCAGTGACCATCTGCTGGCTGTTGGTCCCTTCAGGCAGTATCCTATGGAGGACCAGTCCCTTCCACCAGAAGATAATTATGGTGGAAGACGAGGGGGTTCTCTCCTCCTCCTCCTCCGACACACCACATTGACTCCCTTCTCTCTATTCCTCCAGAAGAGAGAGTGTTTGAGTAGAAGAGACGCAGACATTTGGAGGAATGACCCCTCTCTGGGAGGAGATGAGTAGCCGGTGGGTGGTGTGGTTTTGGAAGGGAAGGGGGGGAGGGGGGAAATGAGGGAATGGGAGGGGAGGGGGATGTCCGAATGGCAATTTCCCCCAAAGCGATGGTGAGAAGAAGAAGAAGAACCCATTTGTTTAGTGAGGAGGGGAGCGTTTTTTGGGGAGCATCAGATTTAGAGTCCTAGCCGTTGTCAAGGCTTAGCCAACGTCTGACCTAGGACGGGTCGGAACTTAGGCAAGGTCTAGGTAAGGCTTAGGCAACGGCTGACCAGAAGTAACTTCCTAGTTATCGCCTAATCATCGGCTACCGGTTAGACAAGATCTGAGCAACCGTTGAATACAGTGTCAGCAGTTACTTACTCCTTACCTACCCGTAAAATGATCACAACTTGCCTAGCCGTTGCCTAATCCTTGCCTAAGCGGAAAATCGACATAACTTGACTCAAATTGGTCCGTTTGAGCTCAGATTTGAACAGGAATTACTTGAGACATATGTTGGCATGTCCGAAAAGTTTTGTGAAAATTCGTGAAGAGTCAAGCTCAATTGGATGATTTTTAGCCCAGTTATACTATGCTGATTTTCAGCATCCTTGTCTAGCCGTTGACTAAGCCTTGCCTACCGGGTGGGTGAGGTTTCGCTATGATTTATACGGCGGCTGACTTTGTAAAGTGGTAAAACCAAAATAGTGAACAGATGGTGTTTCGGGGTGTCTCTCCTTGTTCGTCTTCTTCTTCTTCAATGAATTCAAGATCAGTATCTATATGGACTACTTGAGTAATCCGATTGGAGGGTTAGGCACCCCCCGAAAGGGAGGAGAAGATGAGTGAAAAGAGATAAGGAAATTAGGGTTTCCTTTCGCTCCTTTTCGAACATTTTGAGAGAGGGAAGAGAGGGGAGGACAAGAGGACAAGGTGTCAAGTGGAATAGAATGGCCTTGCTTGGAAGACAAAAAATTGAATTTTTTGAAATAAAGAAAATAAATAAAAAAATTTGAAGTATTGAACTGAACAAATATAACAAGTAAAACTTTTAGAATAAATACAAAGAGGAAAGTTCGGGGGTTTTTTTGTTGGAATTTTAAAATTTGTAATTTTTTAAAAATAGGATACTAATGGAGAAAAAAATTGGAGAAAACATTAAAAATTCAAAAAAAAAAGTTTTTCTGAAAAAAAATAAATAAAAAATCTAGAATTGGTTTTTTTCCTCAAATTTTGCCAAAAATCGGTTTTTTTTCGAATTTTTGAATTTTTATTAAAAAAGTAAAATTTAAAATTTATTTTTTAACAAAAAACTAAATTTTTATTTTTAATTTTTAAAAATTAAAATTAGCAGCCTTAAAAAATAGAGTTAAATTTTAAAATTAAAAAAATAAATTTGAATTTTTTTTTTATTATTTGAATTTTTATTTAAAAGTTTAATTTTTAGCTAAAAAAATTTTTCAAATTAAAAAAAAAAAAAAAAAAAAGCTCAAATTTGTTTCATTAATAAAAATTTTAGCAATATAAAATGCTATTAAAAATATAAAAATATCAACCAATCACAAATAATTCTTTAAAATTTCGGTTTTTCAAAAAAATTGAAAAAAAAAATTTCCGTTCCAAAAAAAAATTCTAAAAATTCCTAAAATTCCATTTTCAATTTCCAATTTATGTATACGCCAGGAAAATAAGAAAAGAAAAGAAATGACAGGACCATATTGTTTGCTCTTTCCCCCCTTCTTGACCACTACAACATGCCCCCCATCATTACACTACACATTACATACTGTCTAGTAACCACTTGACCTAATGGAAAAGAAGAGAAAGAGGGAGAGAACAATATGTGCGACGACGTTTCGCAACCGAAAATGATGCAAAAATTGCTTAAAGTCAACGATTTTTATAAAAAATTGTTACCACCATGGACAATATCACTAGAGAAATTAACACCTGTTGAATGAATAATAGCAAAATTTTGAAACAGGTAAAAAAAAATTTCGTTTCACACTTACAATTAGTTCGTATTAGTGGAAATCAATTAAACAAAGGAAAAATAATATTAATAAAAATTGTAACCGTAAAAAATATTTTGAAACATTTGATTTTTTGTTGAAATTTTTAATTTTTGCATATACAGCAGTTTTGAAATGTCGCGATTATAAAAATATTGAATTGAAATAGAAATTTTAAAGGAATTCAGGACCAATGTTGAAATTTCTATTGAAGAGCTATTGAGATTAAAGACCAAGAGTTATTACAAAACTCTCTCATTTTGTTGAATGTTAGAACATTTTGAAACTGAAAAAAAATTGAAAAAAAAATTCGATTTCCCAAAATAAAAATTGTTTTACTTGGCTTTAATTGCAGTAATATGCATTCACTTTCACCAATTTTGGAAAATTTTGATTTTTCAAAAATAAACTTTTAAATAAATAAATAATCAATTTTCTTACAAAACCAAAAATAATTGTTGCGCAAAAAAATTAAAAAATCGTCAGAATTAAAAAAAAAATATTTTTTCCGAAAAATAAGATAATTGTCAATTGAGCAGATGAGCAAATTTGAAAACAAAATTTGAAACAGGAACAAAAAATTTTTCACATTTTTAAATTAAAATTTTCAAAAAAATACAGTTTTGCCAATGTTTTTTTTTCAAAATGCCCTTTCAATTTTGAAAATAAATCAAATCGCGGTTTTCCTATTGATTAGTATCGAAATATGATTCATAAACTTGTGAATTTTTTAAAAAAATGTCTAAACCACAGCCTAACAACGTCACATAGAAAATGCATTATTAAAAAAAAAAAATAATTTGTTGAATATTAGAAAAATGTTGAAACAGAAAAAAAAATTCTAAAAAAATTATCCTTTTTTTGCGTAATTTTTCAGGGGAAATATATTTTAAAAATCAACTTTTGTATATCAGAAAAAAATATTTTTTCAAAAATTGTTTTAAATTAAAAATAAACACTTAAAACATCTATACTTGTGTACTGACAAAAAATTTTGAAAAATTAAAAAAAAATTGTTTTTTAATTTTTGCATACAATTTTTACATACCATTTTTTTCTATTATAAAACCACATATTCGATTATTCAAAAAAAATTATCTTACGTATATATATATTCTCATATTGTCATATTAGCAGTCTCAGGCGAAAACGTTAAGTGGCCTAGAAATGGGGGCGTCGGATCCTAGGCCACGGCCCCACCGGGTCTCGCCACGACGCAAGCGACAACGAGCTTTTCCTCGAGGATTTTTAAATAATTTTCGTATTTTCGCAATGAATATCAGGATTTTTTCGTTTTTTTTGCTGTTTTTCCTTGAATTTCAGTGTCATATCCTAAAAACCGAGTTTTTCCCACTAATTTCTCTGAAAAAATCGCGCAAAATACTTCTTTTTTGTAAATTCACACTAAAATCGTTCAATATTCAAGAAAAAAACAGCAGAAAAAAACGAAAAAATCCTGATATTTATTGCGAAAATACGGAAATTATTTCGAAATCCTCGAGGAAAAGCTCGTTGTCGCTTGCGTCGTGGCGAGACCCGGCGGGGCCGTGGCCTAGGATCCGACGCCCCCATTTCTAGGCCACTTAACGCTTTCGCCTGACAATGAGACTGCTAATAGATCCTATATACTTCTTCCTCTTATACTGTTTATTTACCACTACCACCAGCTCCTGCCAGCCCAGCTCTTCCCCCAAATTCCCATTAACTAATGACACCCTTTCCCTCTCCATCAGGGAAGAGACCACCCAAATAATCATCCAAACAATATGTAATGGATTCTAGATCCCCTTGGTCCACACTAAACCCCATTTTCCCCCTCTCCTTCCATCTCTGAACCATATGTTTCAATGTTTATTAACATGAGGGGTGGAGATAGGTGGGGGGGGGGGGGTCAAGATGTCAATTTAAATAAAAAAAATTTAAAAAAGTTTTAAATTTCAATAAAATGTGTGAAATGAGAGTTATGAGAATGATGAAATAAAAATAAATTTTTAAATTTTTGAAATTAAAAAAACGGAAAAATTGAAAATTAAGCAAAACAATTTAAAAAGTTGCTTCAAAAATTAAAAATTCGCAATTAATTTTAAAATTTCAAAAATAAATAATTTTAAGAAATACAAACGGTTTTACTAAATGTGCAATAAAATAAAATAAATAAATTCAAATTTGAAAACTTCGAAATTCAAAAAAAAATCGAAAAAAAACGGTTAAAAAAAATTTCAGTTTCTAAAATTTGAAAAATTTAAATTTAAATTTAAAAAAAGGAAAAAATAAAACATTTTAATTAAAAAAAATTAAGTAAAAAAAAATTAAGCCCAGTAATTTAAATGGAATTTCAACAAAAAAACGGTTTGAAAATTAAAAAAAGTTTGAAGAAAAATTCTAAAAATCTAAAAAACTTGAAATAAATTCCAAAATGGTTCAAAAATTGAATTAAAAATTATATATATTTTTTAAAAATTTTGTAATTCAAAATTTGTGAAAAGAAATTGGAATTTCAATTTTTTCTTAAATATTTTCAAGGAATTTTTTTTTTCAAAATCAAGAAAATGTTTCCATGAACCCAAAACAGATCGCAGGTAGAATGACATCGTCAGTTGCCTGTTGCTGTCCTCATTTTCCGCGAAAAAAGTGGAATCCATCCGTCCCTCTCAACCTCAATTATCCGTCCGTCCATCCGTCCATTTGCCCCTTTCGGAGGTGTCAATGGGGACGGATTTGACGTGCGAAATGCAATGATCCGCCCGTCTTTTACGCGTAGGTTAATGGACGGTACGGTACGGATGCGAATGCATTCATTACCGGTTTTTCTCGGCGAAAATCTCAGTGAAAAAGGCGCCGAAAACTAGTTGAAAAGCACTAGGCATAATAGAGGCATATCCTATCCATATCTAGCTAATTTTTAATTTTCTAGATTTTTTTTAGTGTTTTTCGGGTTACTGCAGCTTAAAAAATGTGCCAAAACCGATTTTAAAAATTGCTGATTTTTTAAAAATTTATATGACAGTTCTAGAAATGCGGAACTAGAATTTGGGCATATTCAAAGCATATTCAAGCCATTTTTTAATTTTTTTTTTAATTTTTGAAATTTTTTCGGATTACGGTACTTTGGAAAATGTACAAACATCGATTCTGAAAATTGGGGATTTTTTTTAAATTTATAAAACAGCGCTAGAAATTTGGAACTAGGTTCTGGGCATATTTTACCCATTTTTAAATTTTTTGAAATTTTAATTCAAACATTTTATCAATTTATCAGCCAATCTCCAACAATTTCTAGTTTATTTTTAGAAACAAAAAATTAATTAAATTGAAAAATTCCTCGAAAAAAAGGTGTTTCCTCCCACACAGAAGCTCGTAAAATAATTGGAAATTCCACAAGAAAGTAAAAATTTTTAAAATAAAATCAGGAAAATATGAAAATGAAAAGACAACATTTTTTCTGTTTTAGGGACCATTTTTCAATATTTTTTGCAACCGTGACCTGAAAAATTCTGAAAAAAAATTCTAGAAAATTAAAAATGGCTTGAATATGCCTCCAATATGTCCAGAATCTAGTTCCGGATTTCTAGAGGGGTTTTATAAATTTTTGAAAAATCTGCAATTTTTTAAATTGGTGTTTGCACACGTTCCAAGGTACCGTGCCCTGAAAAAAACCCAAAAATTCCAAAAATTATTACCAGATTCAAACGAAGTGGCGATATCCGCAATTCGGTGTCTCGGCGGGTCCCGTTGGGGAATCGGGTACAGTATTACTGGCGCGAAAAACATTTGCACTTTTCGCCGTGTGTTTTTCGAAAATATTTTTTCGCGCCATCGGAAAAATGAATTTTGTACCCGACTCCCCAACGGGACCCATCGGGCGCCCAATTGCGGACATCGCCACTTCGTTTGAATCTGGTTATAGACATTTAGAAAATGATGATTAATTTTTGAGGAAATTGAAAAAAAAAAAGATTTTTTCATTGATTTTTTTTCATTTTTTTCCAGTTTCAAAAATAAATAAAACTCGCGTTTTTGAAAAAAATGTATTGCTGACAAATTTTTCAAAATTTCAAAAAAAAAATTGTGTTTACACATTTTCCTAGCTACAGCAACCTGAAAAATTTTCAAAAATTAAAAAATAATTGAAAATGGGTGATTTATGCCTCTAATATGCCTAGAATCTAGTTTCCAATCTCTAGAATTGTTGTATAAATTTTAACGAAGTCTGAAATTATTGGAATTGGTGTTCGCACAATCTCCAAGCTACAGTAACCTAAAAATCTCAAAAAATTCAAAAAAAAAATTAAAAATGGCTTGAATATGCCTCCAATATGCCCAAATTCTAGTTCCAAGTTTCTCGAGCTGCTAGGTAAATTTTTGAAAATTCCTCAATTTTTAAAATTGGTGTATGCACATTTTTCAAGCTACCGTAACCCAGAAAACTCCAAAAAACTTATACATGCCTAGAAATAGCTCAAATATGCCTTCAATATGCCTAGGATCCAAGCAAAGCATTTACACCCGTTTTTCCATGGTTTTTGCAGCAAAAAAAGCCAGGAAAAGTAGTAGTAATGTGTGTGTGTGTGTCGGTATAATAATAGGAACATGTACATAATTCACGGCTATTCGGTGTCTGGGAACGGGAGAAAACAGTGGACAAACACGCCGTGAAATGTGTGTGGGAAGATGTGTGTTTGCAGCGGTTTGGCGGAAGATTTACGACCGGTTCGACGTGGGAAACGGGGGATTTTTGGAGGGAGGTACAGAGATTTTTTAATTTTTAGTGATACATGATGATGATGAAAATTGAAAAAATTTAAAAATTTAAAATGTAATTTTTTTTTAATTCTTCAAAAATTTTTAAAACTTAAAATTAAAAAAAACCTGATAGAATAATAAAAATTTTTTTTAATTATTTAGTAATATATGATGATGATAAAAAATTTTAAACAAAAAATTCAAAATTTTGAAAATTTTGAAAAAAAATGTTTTTTAAAATTTTTGAAAATTATTTTTTTTTTGAAATTCTGAAAAAAATATAATTTAAATGTTTTTTTAATTTATGATATTGATCAAAATTTCAACAACAAATAATAGAACAAAAAATTGGAATTTTGGAAAATTTTTGAAATTTTTGAAATTTTCACATTTTTTGTTAACTGGGCAGAATTTTCAATAAAGTGCAAAAAATGCTATGTTTACTAAAAAAAATGTGTATATGTTATGTTACTGAAAATGTGTAGTATGGAAAATTAAATTTTTGAGGAAATTGGACAAAAAACAGTTTTTTTATGCTTTGAATTTTTCAAATATATTACAGTTTCAAAAGCATATAAATTTTTTGATTTTCAAAAAAAAAATCATTAAATACAATACAAAGGTGAAATTGTAAGAAAGTTTGTGATTAAACATTTTCCAAGCCTTACAAGGGAAGTGTTTTTACTCGCCGGTTGGGAATTCGCTAATTTTTTGATATGATACTAATTGGGTGTCTAGAAATCGATCCCGCTAGGTCCCAACCTGCACAACTTTTTTGTTGATTTTATATGATTTTTCAAAGTTCGGACCCTGGATCTCAATTTTTTGCATT
>LR580563.1:0-23327 GCA_900536345.3 Caenorhabditis sp. 39 LS-2015 | reverse complement strand
AAGTTTTTTTTTTTTTTTTTTGAAAATTCAATTTTTGCAGTATTTGTGAATTGAACTTTGGAACAAATTTGAAAAATTGAATTTGGTCCGAAAAATTCAAAAAAATTCATATTTTTTGAAAATTTGTAAACTCCAAAAAAAAAAATTTTCTATTCAAAGAAATTTTTCTTCTTTCTCTCTCCCACTCCCCCCCCCCTCAAAACTCAAAACTTCAAACTTCAAACTCTTCAATTCATTGAACGAAAATCGAGTTTTCTTTTGGTTGTTGATGGCCCAAAAAGTCGGCTGAAAAGGAACAAATTCTCCCAGTTCTAGTCGTTTTTCCGTCTCGAAAAAACATGAAAATTTCAGTATTTTTCACTTGGGGTTGGTCTCCCCCCAAGATGGATGAGTTTTTGTGTTTTTTCCGAAAGACGAAAAATAAAAATTTCTCAAAAAGCGGAAAATATTTCAAATTCAAAGAATTTCACGACGTTAACCTTTTTCAGCGTCCAATTCCACGTTGATTGATAATAATCATGCCTAGGTTATGAAAAATTTCAGAATTCAGAATTCAGAAGACCTAGAATTCTGAATTTTCCAAAAATTTTGAATCTAGGCAATATGGGTGTCAAATCTCATGAAATGCAGTGACTAAAACAGTTAACGTCGCCAAAGTTTCTCAAATTGACTTCTGAAGCCCCCCTCCTCCATTCACCCCTTCATGCCCTAAAAATTTCAAAGTTAATGGGAAATGGAAATGAAATTGGAAGAACCAGTATAAATCATGGACTATACTGGAAGTCAAAAAGTAAGAAAACTAGAAAGCTAAAAAGTCAAGAGACGCAGGCAGAAAACGAGAAAAAAGAGAACATTCTTCCAGAAAAAAAAGAGGAAAAAAACAGGAAAGAATAGGAGGGAAAAGATGAAACGGAAGAGAAAGTGGTCGAGTTCTCATTCTCTCTCTTCGTCTTTTCTCGACTGGGGGACACAATGTTAGGTGAGAATTCTCTCCGCTCTCCTCACTTTTCGCACTCCCTAATACCCATTTCTCTGGCTTTTCTTTCCTAGCTCCTGCATTTTTTGTTGCAAGTCTCCCGGGAAAAAAGATAAACGACAAGTGAGTGGAGGAATTGAAAGACGGAAGTGGAAGTGGAAGTGGAAGTGACTATGGGACTCAAGGGACCACTTTTCACCCTGGTTTTCGGAAAGTGACTGGGAGCAAACTTGAGAATCAAGGGATTTCATGACGTTAAAAATGTTCAGCATGAAATTCTGCGTCGTTTGATACTAATCATGATAAAGTTCTGAAAAATTGAAAAATTCAGGATACAGGGGTCTTCTGAATTCTGAATTTTTAGCATTTTGAAAAACACTTAGAAAGTAGGCTTTATGGGTATCAAATTACTCCAAATAAGATTTTGAAAACACTTAACGAAGTGAAAGCTCGATCTGAGTGAGTTTACTCGAAAAAGATCAAAAGATCAAAAGATCAACCTTTGTTTTCTCAGATATGATGACTAACGGCTAGGCAATAGCTAGGCTAGGTTTGCAGTTTGCACCACTGAAATCTACGCAAAAAATGACGGGGAATGAATATAATCATGACCAGGTTTTGAAAACTTTTGATTTTCCGCGTGCCTTCCGCGCGGAAAAAAACTAACTTTTCCGAAACTTATCAATATGGGTATCAATCGATAGCTCTCAGCGCCCTGAAACACTTAGCGCTGTGAAATTTTCGCTAACAGACTAGAGTTCAGATGACCTCTTCCCTCACCCCTCACTCACTCACCCCTTGGGAGAAAAAAATAAAAGTTGCGAAAAGTTTTGATCTTTCTTATTTTTTTCTGATCCACACACTACTTGATCTGCAAAGTCTTGCACTTTGCAAATGAGTCTGAGCCCCCTTGCCCCCTTCTCCCACTTGACGTCAACGTCAAGGGGTGGAAATGAGAAGAGGAACTTTTGAAAGTTTCTCAAGTCAATTTTTTTCAAGTCAAGGTGAAGGGAAATTACGAAAGTCGAGAATTCAAAAAAAACGGAAAAAAAATCCAAAATTTGAAATTTGCAAAGAAGAAAGGGGGTCTTCTGAATCCAAACTTTTCCAATTTCAAGAATATCAAATTTTCATGACGTCAACCTTTTTAGAAATCAAATTCTGAGTTGAATGATAATAATCATGATGGGGTTTCCAAAAAATTTGTCTTCTGCTTCTGAAGTTTTCAGATGACGTCGAGAATTCTGAATTTTCGAAAAATTTTAAAACCAAGCAATATGGGTATCAAATCTCATGATTTTTTTTGCTGAGTATTTCTGACAATGTAGATGTTGTTGCAGGTTCAGAATTCTGGAGATTCCCTCACCCCTTCACCCCTCGAGTCCAGAATCTTGAACTGAGAGTCTAAATTTTTTTTTGAGCTATACATCATCCATCGGCTTCTGATCCATAATCTTCCTTCTGAAAATATTTTCCTCCCAAATATCATGTCTTATCACCCCTTATCAGCTCATGTCAAATGACAAAGTGCTTCCGGAAATGTGCATACATTTCTCGTATTTCTACTAATCCGGATTAGTCTCTTTTTTTTCTTTGACATGTATTCACAACGACAAGTGAACTAACACAGCACAAGTTTATTCGGTTCGGATTTTGACGGAGAATTTCAGAAAAAATTTGGAATTATTTTTTTTTTGAATTTTTTTCTTCAAATTTCTGAAACTCAATAATTGGCATCGAAGCGTTTGGATTCAGCTGGATATGGTTTAAGAGCGTGCTGACGCCAGATTGTACAGACGACCGTCAAAAACATACATCGGCGACGAGGCGGCGCCGTATTGGACCGACGCGTACGGGTAGTCTCTGGAAAAAAGTTGCTCAGTTTTGGGTTCTAGAAGTTTTCACGACGTCAAACATGTTTAGGGTAAAATTCTGAATCGATTGATACTAATTATGATGGGGTTCAGAAAAAAAATTAAAATTCCGAATTCTGAAGACGTGAAATTCTGAATTTTTCTAATTTTTTGAACTATGCCGATATGGGTATCAAATTATTCCAAATGACGTGGTGAAGAACTTTGACGACGTGAAAAGCACTTCAGATTCTTCAGAAGACCTCAGAATTCAGAATTCAGAATCCAGAAAAAAACCAAACCAAAAAATAATCAAATTTGGTGACGTCAAACTTTCTCAGCGTGAGATTCTGAGTTAATTGATACCCATAACAACCCATATCCAAAAAATAATTAAATTCCAGAATTCAGAAGACGTGAGATTCTGAATTTTTGGTATTTTTAGAACCTAGTCATTATGGGTATCAAATCTCGTGAAATTGAATTCTGAGTAAAGTTGACGTCAAGAAAAATGTCCCAGAGCTACAGTAACCCGGAAAACAACCAAAAAAGATAGGAAAGAGGCCTAAAACTACCTGAAACCGTAACCAAACCTCGGTAGGTTGGCGGCGTTTCCTCCATCGGTGAACCTGAAATATAATCCATTGAAGCAAGTTCCCCACTCCAAAAACTACCTGAACATGGATGAATGATCGAAGGTCCCGTCACGAAGCGGGCTACGGTAGGTACGGTAGGCCTGGTAAGGTAGCGAAGTGGCGACCGCGAGGCAGACGAACAGCAGGACGAGAATTTGGGACGAGTGCATTTTACCTGAGGGAATTCAGATGAAATTTCAGATTTGCGACTTTCAGGGATTCCGAGGGGGCTTATAAGGGGTCCGGAGAGGTTGAAGTCGTAAAAATGACGATGAGGATTTACGACGGAACACTCGGAAAAAGTAAGCCCGCCCCACCCATTCGTCATTTTTTCAAATTCCAGTCACGATTTTCCACTTTACGACTGAGTTTTTCCAGTTTTTCTCCGAAAAGTATAACTATAATTGTAAGGAAAAAGTATGAATTTTATTAGTGACATATTGTGCCCGAGATAAATTATATAAAGTCATGTGGGAAGGGGCGGAGCCTAAGGGCAGTGCACTTGACTGAAAAGTTTGGGAAAAAAGGATTTGGTTTGTTGGTCTGGAAAAAAGTTGGAAATGGAAGGATTTGGTGACGTCAAAGTTACTCAGCGTGAGATTCTGCATCGATTGATACTAATCATGGATAGGTTTCAAAAATTGTCAAAATTCAGAATTCAGAAGACCTGAAATTCTGAATTTTGGGAAAATTTTGAATCTAGGCAATATGGGTATCAAATCTCGTCAATTTTTCTGGACAATAAAGTTAACGATGTGAAAAAAAGGATTGAAAAGATTTGAGTGGAAGGCCTAGCGCCATCCGATTGTAAGGACCATAAGGATTCCGGAAACTTCAAAATTGGGCAGTTTGGTGACGTCAAAGTTATTCAACGTAAAATTCTGCGTCGATTGATACTCATCATAGCATAGTTCTGAGAAATTATAAAAATTCAGAATTCGAAATTCAGAAGACGTTAATATTCTGAATTTTTCAAAAATTTTGAATCTAGGCATTATGGGTATCAAATCTCGTCAATTTTTCTGGAGAATAAAGTTAACGATGTAAAAATTGTTCCTAACAGAATTCAGAAGACCAACCCTGACTTCTCAATCCTCAAAACTCAATTTTTTCAAATTTCGAGTAATCGACACCAAATTTCAAGGAGCATAGAACCAAGTCAACTGGCACTTGCAAAATCAAAAATTCCATTCAAAAGTGACGTCTCCAAACCGACACGGACACTAAAAAGAAACGCATTTCGCTGCGTTTAGAACGGACAAAAGAATGCGAAAGCGAAGAAAGGCTGTGAGCATTTGGAATGTGTCACACGCGAAGAGACACCGGAAATTAGAATTCTATTGATATGGACGTGGCCGAGTTACGTCAAACGAGCTGGAAAAAATGGGGGCGGAGCTTTTGGTGGAAGGGGGTGAATGAATGAGTGAATGGGTGAGGGAGGGAGGGGGGATAAGTTTTTTGAACAGAATAAAAGGAGGATCATTGGAATTTTGGAATTGAAAAACAAAAGGAACATGTTTTTTTTTGAAAAAAAATGTATGTATGTCATCTGAATCCCAAAAACACAAAAATGAATGCATGAGGATTTGGTTTGGTCCAGTTTTGTTCCTTTTCTGCAGAATTCCATTTCCATTTCCTAAAACTAACACCACCCAGAAAAAAAATAAGAAAATCCGTGAGACCCAATGACATGACAATATTCGGAATAATAATTAGTGATGTGTTTTTTTTCTTCGTGAGAGAGAAACTTGAGAAATTGGATATTTTTATACTCCCCAGACAGGTAAATATTGGTGGGAAAGTTTTTGAGATTTTTGAATTTTTCGGTATTTTCGAAATTCTTTTTTTAGGAATTTTAGATTCAGGGAATTTGGTGACGTTAGAAATGTCCAGATTTCAATTCTGAGTCGATTGATACTAATAATGCCTAGGTTTTGAAAAATTTTGAATTCTGAATTCAGAAGACCTCGGATATTCTGAATTTTTGAAATTTTTGGAATATAGGCTTTATGGGTATCAATCAATTGCAAATTTCATAAAAAAACACTTTTGACGATGTGAAATTTGTCGGAACTTTGTTGATAATCCAGAAACAGACAGAAAAACATCATTCCTAAACACGATTTCCGTGAATTTCGAAAATTGAGATATTTGGTGACGTTAGAAATATTCAATATTCAATTCTGAATCGATTGATACTAATCATGACTGGGGTTCAAAAATTTTTTAATTCTGAATTCAGAAGACGTCAAAAATTCTGAATTTTCAAAAATGTAGAACTTAGCCAATATGGATATCAATCAATTGCAAATTTTATGAAAAACACTTTTGACGATGTGAAAATGAGTAGAAACTAACTGTTCTGGATTTTGGTCGGATTTATTCAGATGAATTACTTATGGAGGGAATATTTTCAAGAGGGAGTGAATAAAAAAATTTCACTTCAAAAATAAGGAAAAGAGAAAGTGGGAACAATATGAATCATAAAATTTATAATTGTGAGAAGACCAAAAATAGCCCACCCCTTCACCCCTCCACCCCTTATTTTATACCATAAGGATCGTAAAAACTGAAATTCTTGGGAACATGACATGTCTGAACTTTTTTCCATTCTCATAGAGAAACGAATTCGGAATTCGAAATTCTGAAGTTGTGACGGAGGAAAACACATCGGAAAGGCGTAGTTTAATAACAGAAAAGAAGAAATTAAAAATTCTTAAGAAGGAAATTTCTGAGAAAAAGTCTAGAATAATTGAGAGAAGACAATGATCCTCTGGTCATGGAAAAAGTTCAGAAAATATGAAAAATGATAACAAAATTTTTTTGGGATTCATTGAGGCGGTTAGAGCATTTTTTGAACGGAACGGGGAAAACAAAAACAATTTTCGTTTTTTTTCTGTTCTTTTCAACATAAATTGTTGAAGAATTCCAAATTCATGAGAAAAAAAAACTGCAAAAAACGAATTGTCTCGAATTGTGTTTTTTGGCATTTGGACCAAAACTCAAAATTGAAATATCAGAATTTGACATTCAGAATTGTCCAGTTTCCAGAATTTTTCAATTTCACATCGTCAAAGTTATCCAGCACAAAATTCTGAATCGATTGATACTAATGATGCCCTGGTTTGCAAAAATTTCTAAAATTCTGAATTCTGATGACATTAATTAAGCTTTTTGGTGAAGTTAGAGTTACTCAGCAAAAAATTCTGCGTCGATTGATACCCATTATGACCTAGTTTTGAAAAAATTGTATTTTTTCCGCGCGGAAGGCAACGCGGAAGGCAACGCGGAAGAAACTTTTTTTGCCAAAATCTAGTCATGATTATACTCATTTGGCTCAGAATTGCACTGCAAATTCAAAAATCCCAATGGTTCGATCTTTTGATCTTTTGATCTTTTGATCTTTCTCGAGTAGACTCACTCAGATCGAGCTGCAATGCAAATTTTTGAGCTCAGGGCAACGAGAGGTATCGATTGATACCCGTGTTGATGAGGGTTGGAGAGATTTTGTTTTTCCGCGCGGAAGACCACGCGGAAGGCACGCGGAAAAACTTTTTTTGCCGAAACCCAGTCATGATTATACTCATTTCGCTCAGAATTGCACTGCAAATTTGAAAATCACAGTGGTTGCACTACAATTTTCAGTTTTATCCGCGCTCGTTTCGAAAAAATTTTGTGTTTTATGTATTCTGAATTGGAACGTCATCTGAATACTCGATTTTTCCAAACTTTGGCATTATGGGTATCAATTAACTCCAAATTTTGTGCTGATACATTTTGACGTCAAACATTAGGAAACTGAACTGGATTTGACTAAATTTTAAATTTTCAAGTTTTCAAATTTCAAAAAAAATAGAAAATCTAGCTTAAATTTAATTTTCAAAAAAATCTTTTTTGTTTAATTTAATCGGCTTGAAATTCTGAATCGATTGATACTAATCATGCCTTGATTTGCAAACATTTCAAAAATTCTGAATTCTGAAGACGTCTTCAGGTTAGAATTCTGAATTTTTCAAAATTTTCAAACCATGCCGTTATGGGTATCAAATGACGTGGAATTTTGAGAGGAGTAATTTTGACGACGTGGAATTTGAAATGAAAGGCTTTGAAGGATTAAGAAGTCGAGTTAAGAGATGTTTATGTATATCACAATTCAATAATTGAAGAGAAGAAGAAGAAAGGAAGACGGTATGCTGAGCAAATAAATATCGGATATAGTGGAAAATAAAAATCAAGAATAAATCGATAAATCGATAATGTACATTATTTACATGAGCGCCAGGGTCTCCTGTCTTCTGAATTGTCGATAAAGTGCTTCAGTCTCTTCATTATGAATCTCACGGGCCTTTGCTTCCACAATTGGGCTCACAGATCTCTTGGAAAGTGTTGGTGAATGACTCGACCCTCCACCTTTCCGATGACGCACTGGACTATCCGGTTTGATCTTAAAATTTCAAAACAAAAAAAAAATTACTAGTCAATCAATATTTTTTTACTTGATGCATGGGCGGTGTCACTGGTGGGGTATCCTCTGGACTGTCAGCCTCAACTGTTTCCTTGGTATAATTGGAGGAGGAAGCCATAAATTGATTGTTCCGGTCATGTACCCAGAACGTCTCCATGACACCTTTTCCCTGAATTTTGATTTTTGGAATGTTTGGTGACGTTAGAAATGTTAGAAATACAATTCTGAATCGATTGATACTAATTATGCCTGGGTTTTGAAAAATTTTAAATTCAGAATTCAGATGAAGTCACGTAACTTCACGTGAGAACTTCTGAATTTTCAAGTTTTCAGAACCTAGTCAAGATGGATATCAATCAACGTGGAATTTCATGGAGAGCAAGTTTGACGACATAAAATTGTTTTAAACTTGATGATAAAAACAAAAAAGTGTCTGAATGATAACATCATCCCTAGGCACATTTTCAAAGAATTTTGAGTTTTGACTATTTTGGCGACGTTAGAAATGTTAGAAATGAAATTCTGAATCGATTGATACTAATGATGCCTGGGTTTTGAAAAATTTTGAATTCTGAATTCAGATGAAGTCACGTCACGTCAAAAAATTCTGAATTTTCAAGTTTTCAGAACCTAGTCATTATGGGTATCAATCGACGTGGAATTTCATAGAGAACAACTTTGACGATGTGAAATTTTTCAAAACTTGCTTCTGCCCGTTATACCTTAATAATAACATCTCCCCTAGACGAGGTATTGTACTGATTTGGGTAATGCTTCATGAGTAAGGTGTATGAAGCGGCACTCAGATGGATGTGGGATGCTAAAATTAAATAAATTGGGTTACTGTACCTATAGTAATCCTCACGTTTTCCGTTACTTTCCATTCTGGACGCAGTATTGACAGTATCCCCAAAGAGACAGTATCTCGGCATACTCAACCCCACAACTCCAGCCACACATGGCCCAGAATTCACTCCAACTCTCAACTCGACTTGTTCACGTGGCAGATGGGGAATCTTAAATCCCTTACAGTAAGACATGAAGTCCAGGGAGAGTTCCACGATTTGTCTGAAACTACAGTAGTCCCAAAGGGTACAGTAACCTTTGCTAACTTGATATGTTGATTTCCATTCCGAGATGGGAGTCCTGAAACGCACAAGTAGCCGTCGCCAATTGACTCGACTTTGTAGACACCATGTTCCTCGATTATAGCGTCAAAGTTACTGTACAAATCGTTAAGTAGGTTGACCACCTGAAACCAAATTTTACGTAACATAAAAAAAAAGTTTTCCAAAAAAATACCTGAAATGGTGAGCACTTTGCGGCCAACTGTGTAAACTTTACAACATCTGAGAAGAATACTGTAACCGAGTCGAAACCTTCCGGTTCGACGGTTTGACCTTGCTTCAGACGCTCGGCGACTTGTCTGGAAGTTTTGGATGATTTGATGACGTCAAAGTTGCTCAGTGAAGGGTTACGAGTCGATTGATACCCATAATGCCCAAGTTTGGAAAAATTCGAGAATTCAGATGACGTTCCAATTCAGAATACCCGAAAACACAAAACTTTTGAAACTAGGGCATGATTAGTATCAATCGATGCGGAATTTTCCGCTGAGTAATTGTAACGTAAAGGATTTTCTTAAAAAATTTAGTTTGAATTTTGTTTCAGGACAATTTCCTGATTTGGAAAAATTTGAATCCATTAAATTTTATAAAACTGCAAATTGTAATGAAACCATTGTGATTTTCAAATTTGCAGTGCAATTCTGAACAAAATGAATATAATCATGACTAGGTTCCGACAAAAAAAAAATTTTCCGCGTGCCTTCCGCGTTGCCTTCCGCGCGGAAAAAACAAAACCTCTCCAACCCCTATCAATATGGGTATCAATCGATAGCTCTGGTCGCCTTGAGCTCAACAATTTGCATTGCAGCTCAATCTGAGTAAGTCTACTCGAGAAAGATCAAAAGATCAAAAGATCAATCTCCATTTCCTCAGATATGATGGCTAACGGCTAGGCAACGGCTGGGTAAGGTTTGCGGTTTGAACTACTGAAATCTACGCGTAAAATGACGTGGAATAAGTCTAAGCATGACCAGGTTTTGAAAATTTTGAGTTTTCCGCGTCCTCTTCCGCGTGCCTTCCGCGCGGAAAAAATAAAATTTTAAAAATCTAATTTTTCTTGCTTTTTCGACGTCAAAATTTATCACCAAAAAATTTGGAGTCGATTGATGCCCATAATGCCTAGGTTCAAAAAATTCGAGAATTCAATGCCAGATGACGTGAAAATTCAGAATACCCAGAAACACAAAATTCTCAAAACTAGGGCATGATTAGTATCAATCGACGCAGAATTTCACGGCAAGCAACTTTGACGTCACCAAATCCCTCAAATCCCTCAAATCCCAGTAATTTAGCTCACTTCGGCAACATTCTTCCAAGTAGCACATCGGCTTTCTTCTTCTCCGCAGTCAACTCTTTCGTTCGATCCTCCACTTCAACTTCCAAATTGGTAGTGTAATCTTCCAGAATATTGAAGACATGATCCATCAAGTTGCCCTTTTTGGGTACCATGGTCTTCAGAAGGTTGCAGATGACGTCGGCACTCGGGCGGTCGACGGGCTCTTCTGACCAGCAATCTTTCACCAAAAGCAGAAGGTTGTTGTTGATTTCAATACCATCTAATTCCAGCTCAGGGCGGATCGTGTTAGGACCACCTTTTTTGATACGGTAGATGACTTCTGAAATTTACAGTACAGTAATCCAACCTACAGTAATCCCTACCATCCACAGTATCCTTTCGATTCGGCATATCCCACGCCTCCTTCCGCGTCAGAATTTCAGAAGCAATAATGGCCAGAGAGTATATATCAGCAGGTTTTTCGATTTGATCCGGTAACAAAGTGCCCCTTATCACTTCCGGAGCCATCCATAATTGTCTTCGCTTCATCGGCTTCTTCTCTTCCGCCAAAGCCCCCAAACCGTAATCCGTTAGCTTCGCTTGCCAACTTTCATTCAAAAGTACAGTACCACTCCGTAAATTTCCGTGAACGTGAAGAAAACTGTTATGGAGATACTTTAGGCCTTCGGCAATGTCTCGGATTATGCAGAACATGAAGAATGGGTCGATCGAGAAGTTTCCCTGACCGATGATGTCCTGGAATGATTTGGTGACGTCAAAGTTACTCAGTGAATGATTCTGAGTCGATTGATACCCATATTGATGGGGTTTTGAGTTTTTCGAATTTTGAGGTTTTCTGAAGTCAGAAGACCTCAAAAAATGAAGATAGCGGAATTATATCGATATGGGTGTCAATCGACGCAGAATTTTGAACTGAGTATTTCGGACGACACGAAATTTCTCTTTTCTAAATCTCAGCGTTTGTTAGCGGAAATTCAGAATTCAGAAGACCTAGATCCTTAAAATTGAGTAGCAAGATTTTCATGACGTCAATCTTTTTTAGCGCATAATTTGGAGTTATTTGATATCCATAATGCCTAGATTCCGTGATTTTCCTAATTCTGATTCTAATTCAATTCAGAAGACCTCCAGAATTCAGAATATTTAATTTTTTCAAACCCTATCATGATTATTATCAATCGACGCAGAATTTCAAGTTGAGTAACTTGGACGACACAAAATTTCTTTATTTTAATGATTTCAAAACTTTTTGACGGAAATTTCGAATTCAGAAGACCTCAATCGTTCAAATCAAGTATAGCATGGTTTTCATGACGTCAATCTTTTTTAGCGCATAATTTGGAGTTATTTGATACCCATAATGCCTAGGCTTCGTGATTTTGAAAATTCTGATTCTAATTCATTTCAGAAGACTTCAAAAATTCAGAATTTTCAATTTTTCCAAACCCCATCATGATTACTATCAATCGACGCAGAATTTCAAGCTGAGTAACTTTGACGTCACCATTTCTCTCCCACTCACCTGTAAACTGCCCCTCATGCACATTTTCCAAACCGCAATGTACTCCGCACCATCAATAGACATTCCAATGAACTTGTTAACATTATCCTGATCCAATTTTCTCAATTTCACAAAAGTGTCATAATCCTCTCGGAAGAGATTAGAAGCCGGATGGGCGGTGGTGAGGACCGGATCTTTGTCGAGCAGGTATACGGTATAGTTGGAGAAATTCGAGTCAAACGTCATTTTCGAGGCGTCAGTGATGGTGGAAGCCATTCCGGATTGCAGAGATCTTTTGGACATTTTGTCTCGGTCGCGACGCGGTGGCTTTTGAAGTTTGATATATGGTACCTGCCATTCAGCGTTTATCCTGTCCCTTTCGAGCTTTTTCTGACTGTAAATTGATTTTATAGGTACAGTAACCCATTCCCCCCTCCCCTTGAATACCGGAATATATAAATGAGGCATGTGAATATCATAATCAATCCTATTCCCAGAACTCCAGCGATTGAGAAAACGAGTGCACCATATTGCTCGACGAACGATTTCGGGCAGTCCGTCCCGAGAAATCCGCACGCCGGAATCGTCAACGGCCGTTTTCCACCGTACCAGTACCATAAGGACGCTTCATTGGTATAGCCAATCGAGACACTCTGCAAACATCGGGTACCATGTTATCATTGCTCTTATCAGCCGTGTTACACCCCCCACCGCGCCTCCGTCCAAGGAGTATGTCAGATTCATGAAGGACGCCTGGTCGTAGGCAGAATTGAGGGCGTAGAGTTGCAGTTTGGGCACTCGGGAGTTGTTCGCGTTGATGGACACCTCGCCGGTCAGACCTGGAAATTGGATTTGGGTTACTGTAGGTGTACGGTAGTTTGGTTCATCCTCAAGGCGGGTGAGGAGGATGGATCAGTTGAGTTAGATGGTAGACTCACGTTTTGAGAATTGAAATACAACGGGTTACTGTATCTTGACCTAGTTAGAGGTTACTGTAGTTTAACCTAGTTGAAGGTTACTGTAGTTTGACCCTTGACCTTGTTAGAGGTTACTGTAGTTTGGCCTAGTTAGAAGTTACTGTAGTTTGATCCAGTTAAAGGTTACTGTAGTTTGATACAGTAGGTCAAACTACTTACTTACTTACTGTATTTGCACTTAGAATCTAGGTTAATGTACTGGGTTACTGTAGGGAGTTCGGTACTTTTATTCACAACTATATTGCCTAGAATTAGGTACTGTAGTTTGAGCTTTGGGTTACTGTACTTTGACCTAGTCCCAAGTTACCCTAAGCTACTGTAAATCACCCCCACATACCCACGAACGCTCCTCTTCCTGAAACAAAACATATCACAATAACTTATTCACAATACGGTAGCTACAGTAATCCTACCGTAACCTCCCCCCACTCACCTGCAAAATTCAACTGCATCGCGTCCGTGACCGTCGCGACACTCTGCAGATTCGCCGGATTCTGATTGTAGACGTTGGTAATCGCCATGCCATACAGGTAGAAGACATCGTGAAGACTTCTGGAGAACGCCGACGCCGACTGGAATGGTATGGTACTCGAGTGCTTCTCCCCCCTCCCTTCTAGACTCCTTACATTATTAGACCCATTGAGACACGCCGCCGTGGTGCAAGAAACCGGCGGATTCACTACCGCTGCCGCGCAGGTCTGAGTGAACGTGTTCAGGTAATTGACATCAGGGACATCCGTCGAAAGGTCCATCTGAATAGAATTCTTAAAAGTGGGCGTGGCCTAATACAGTATCCCTTACCACCAACATCCTGGTCGCTGATACCTTCAACTTTTCGTTCCAGCCATCATCCACGGCAAGGTCCCAAAACGGGGAGAGGCCAGAGGATACTGTAAAATGGGCGGGGCTTAGGAGCTACAGTAATCAATTGGGTTACTGTACTATGGTACAAGCTAGTGTTAGTTTGAAAACTACAAACAACATCACCACATTTAAACTTACAGCAATTAAACTCACATTTCGTCTGCCCTACAGTTTGCTTACCTGGAATGGAGTGAAAATCGATAATCAATCGATAATCGGAAAAATCGATAGACTACAGTAACCCGAACTTACCAAACCCGATACTCCGTAGCGCCAGTAGAATATGCACGTACTCGTCGGTGACCATATTCTGTTCGGTGACCATTCGGAGGTATCTTCGACGGGTGGAAGCGGTTTGCAGGACCACGATTATTACTGTAACGAGGGGAAGGGTTACTGTAGGTTGACATTGGGTTACGGTAGTTTGACCTAGTTTGGGCTAAATTGGTTCAAGTAACTAATTCAAGGTTACTGTAACTTGATCTACTACTGTGTGAACGCTGGGATTACTGTAAGCTGGTCTAGGCCTGGTTACTGTACTTTGACCTAGAATCGAGATACTCTGGCTTACGGTAGTTTGACCTGGCTTAGTCTAGATTGACCTAGTTCTAGGTTACTGTAGCTTGACCTAGTTCTCGGTTACTGTACCTCCCTCAACCCTTGGATTACTGTAACTCGACCTACTTCGACACCGGCTCTTGGCCCTGTTCAACGAGGCGATATACTGAGCATCCGTGGCACTCGAATCCCCATTCGGAAGCGCCTGTTTCACCACCACATTCACCGAAAACGCATCATAACCATTGATTGCAGATTCCACGTCATTGATAATGGATAAGGGGTAATCTTGATCCGACGACTCGTAGTATAGGGCGACACGATCCCAGTCCATCAGTTCCAGTAGTTTTACAAGCGAGTAGCCGAGGCTGAAAGTGTTGAAGGCTTAGGCAAGGCTTGGTTTGCACCACTGTAATCTACGCAAAAAATGACGTGGAATGAGTATAATCATGACTAGCACTTTCGACAAAAAAGTTTTCCGCGTCCCCTTCCGCGTGCCTTCCGCGCGGAAAAAAACTAACTCTTCTGAATCCTATCAATATGGGTATCAATCGATAGCTCTCAGCGCCCTGAGCTCAAAAATGTGGATTGCAGCTCGACTACTCGAGAGAGATCAAAAGATCAAAAGATCAAAAGATCAACCTAGGCTAGGCTTAGGCGACTTACGACAACGAATTGGCCATAATATTGGTCACATACGGATACCGATCCGCATCCGTAAACTTTGAATCCGTCACCAACCCCCAACCAAGCAGTGGAGTACTGTAATAAGTGGCCATCGTCGCCATGATTTCCATAGCTAAAAAAATTCAAAAAATTTCAAAAAAAAATTTTATTTAGCTGCGTACGTGCTTGACACGGTGGCCCAATGACCACATCGAGTTGTTTTGTCCGCATGAAATCCATGCCGACAGAAGCCCCAAGTGAGCGATCGCACTCCGTGTAGTTGACGTAGATTCTGAGGGAAAATTTGGGGGTTTTGGGAAGGGAGAGAAGGGGGAAGGGGGAAGGGGGGAAGGGGGGAAGGGGGGAAGGGGGGAAGGGGTGACTTACTGAAAATCAAAAGGAGCTATGAAACCGTCATCTCGAAGTTTTTGAATCGCCAAATTGACCGCACCGCCCGACTGCGACCAACCAATACTATCAGCTTCGGTGTCTTGAACTGCGGCCACGCCCACACGGATCTGTTTTTGATTTTAAATTGATATTTTGATGGTTTAAATTAGCTTGGTAATTGGAAAAATTTGAATTTAAATAAAATTGAAAAAAAGTAAAAAAATTGAAATTAATTTTTTCTTTCAATTTTTGGATAATTTTTTTTGTGTTTGTTTTTTTGTTCAAATTTGAATTTTTTGTTTATTTTTTTAATTTTTGAAAAATATTTCAGTCAACTTTACAGTTTTAAAAATTAGAAAAAAAAGTTAAAAAATTAATTTTGTAAAAAAAAATTTTTTTTAATTTAATTTTTTTTTGATATTGTTTGAACTTTTTTTTAAAATTTTTTTTAAAAATTTTTTTATAATCACAAAATTTTGAAAAAATAAAAAAAATAAGATTTATTTTAAAAAAATTTTAAATTAAAAAAGTTTAATTTTGCGTTATTATTTTTTTTACTAAATTTTACAGTTTTCATTTAAAAAAATTTTAAATTTTTAAAATATTCAAATTAATTTTTAAAATTTAAAATTTAAAAAAAAATTAATTTTTTTTAATTCAAAAAAAAATTTTTAAAAAAAATTTCACTAAATTTTTTTTCTAATTCTTCATTTTTTTCTTTCTTATTTTTTCTTATTTTTTTTCTATTTTTCATAAAAATCACAACTCCTCCCTACCGTAATCCTCTGACTAGCAGGTACCGTAGTCCTCGCTGTGGTGCTATCAGTAATCTGACAGTTTCCATCAAAAACCAATAAAAACAACAGGAAAATGCACATAATCATCTGAATTTCAACTTCAAATATTCGTATCAATTCTAGAAAAATGGAAATATCAAGTGATAACAGACGAATTTTGAGAGCGGATTAGTGCCGGATATTTCGCGAATTTTTGAGAAAATTCGATTCGGAAACCTTTCTAACTGGGAGAATGGCTTCTTGTCATCGTGTGATATGATATGAATCACCGCCCACACAACGACAACAAAAAATTCAACAAAAAAAAAATTCGAAAAAAAAATTTCAAAAAAAATTTCCGAAATTTCTTTCCCTCCTGACTTTCTCATTCTCCTAATCCTAATTTCCACTTGATTTGTGAATTCTATTCACCGAGAGCTTTCATTTGACACCCATATTGCCCTAGTTTCAAATTTTGACTTCAGCCCCCTCGGCCCCTTGGTTGAAGACCAGGGGGCGAGGGGTGTAAGAAATCTATTCAAAGTAGGTCATGATTATACTCAATCGACTGCAAATTTTATGGGGATTATGAAAATCAATATGGTTTCAAGTTTTTTTGTAGAATTTTTTGACTTCTGAATCCATCTGGAAGTTTTTGGAAGTTCAGAAGACGTCAAAATTTTTTTTTTAAAGTAGGTCATGATTATACTCATTCAACTGCAAATTTTACGGTGATTGTGAATATGTTAATAATTCTCAAGCCACGCTCAAGATTCTGAAGTTTCACCTCTTCTGAATTTGAACGTTTAGTTCAGAAGCCCTAAAAGTCAAGTGAGACATAAATTTTCCAAATTTTGACATCTGAACGTACTTCAAATTGGTACTTTTGCTTTTCTGAAGTGTCGCCCCCTTCACCCCTTCACCCCTTGAAATGCTCAAGTGGGGGAGGGGGAGGGGGCTTGGCAACCAAATATACAATTTTTAAATTCGAAAATTTTTTTAATTTAAATTTTACATTTTTTGCCACCAGAAGGAGGCTGCACCATGATTTTTCTGAAGTTTTAATATTAAAAACACATTTTTTTTTGAAATATTTTTTTCTTGACGCACCATGTGGTAAGTTACCATAATTTTCAGAAAAAAGTATTCTGATTTTTTTAGAATTTAGAATATCAAAAAATAGAAATATCTGAAAATTCGAGACGTTCAACTGGCCAACGGGCGGAACAAAATGTGAGTTTTTGAAAAATTTTGAAAAAAAAGTTGCAATTTTTTTTTTTTTTTTTTTTTAATTTTTAAAATTTTTTCAGAAGTAAAAAGGATGAATACTTCTCTCTAATGCAACTCATTCTGAACCCGACTTGGAATTTTTTTTTCAAAAAAAATTTATAATTTTTCAATTTGACCTTTCGCCAGTTCGATGCTCAAAAAATCATTTTTTTTTTGAAATTTTTTAATTTTTTTCTGAATTTTTGAAAATTTGGTTTTTATGTTAATGCAGCTAATTCTGAACCCGACAAATATAAATTGAATAAAAATATTTCATTTTCATTTTCACTTCGAAATCCAAATCCCAAAGTTCTAATATCTTTTGCTGGAAGCCGCACGTCCGACAGCTCCACGGGATGGGCATTTGCAGTAGCCGGAATCGGTTCCGGGGGTTCCCTGAAAGATGAAAAGTGGTTGCGAAGTGTCGGGGTAATGAAAGTTGCGAAATGTCAAAAGAGTGAACTGCCGAAGTTTCAAACTATGTGGTTGCGAAATGTCGGGGTCGCAAGTTTGGCAGTTTCGAAATGTCGCAGCTTTAAAATGTCAAGGTTGCGAAATGTCGTTCTTCAAGCTTCAACTAATGAGGTTGTCAAACGTCGCGTTTTCAAAACTAAGATTCAAAACTCAAAAATCACAAAACCCCTTTGGTTGCGAAACGTCGCCCTCGAAAAACTTTTAAAAAACTCACATCCGGTCCGGGATTTCCGCTGAAACCAGGGAATCCATCGGTTCCAGGACCTCCGGGTTCTCCCCGAGTCCCCGGCACTCCCTGCGGTCCGACATTTCCATCTCGTCCCGCCCATCCGGGTGGTCCATTCTGTCCGGGTGGTCCGTTGGGTCCCTTGTCTCCAGTCGACCCCTTCGATCCCCGAATTCCATCTCTTCCCGGAGATCCCGGTCCTCCGGCTTTTCCCGGTTGACCCTCTCTTCCGGGCTCTCCGGGTTGTCCCATGGGTCCATTGTTCCCTGGTCGACCGCCATTTCCATTTTGTCCTGGTTGTCCTGGCAATCCGGGTGGTCCGGGTGGTCCACCGTATCCGGGTTGTCCCCGCGGTCCCGGGGGACATTGTCGGCAAGATTTTTCCTTGGTGTAGTCCCCTGGAGGAGTGATTCCAGTGGTTCCAGGCTCTCCGGGAGTTCCGGGTTGGCCGGGATGTCCGTCTTCTCCGTTTCTTCCAGATTGACCTTTTGGTCCACCTGGACACCGATTTTCACCGTTGCATTCTGAAAATTTTCAAGATTCAAAATTTTTCACTATGATTTTCAAATTCGGCGTGAAATTCTGCGTCGATTGGTATACTTGCGAGGCCAATTCGGTAACATGGACTTTTGGCTCAACTGGGTAGAGGTATGACTGGTAGGAAATAGGTCCAGGGTTCGAAACTCGCTATGTCTTAATAGTTTTTTCTTTGCGTGCTTGACACTTCCTAACTTTTTAAATGCTCAGAAACCGTCAAAAACCAAGCGTTCTAACAAAATGTTTCATATTTGGTAATATATCTCATTTTCCGTTGGATTTTGAATTTTGAATTTTCTCATTATGATTTTCAAATTCAACGTGAAATTTTGCGTCGATTGATATACTTACGAGGCCAATTCGGCAACATGTAGTTTTGGCTCAACTGGGTAGAGGGATGACTTGTAAGAAATAGGTCAGGGGTTCGAAACCCACTATGTCCTTATAGTTTTTTCTTGGCGCCATTAGTTTTTTGCACAATTTTTTTGACTTACGGCACTCTCCAGCCTGTCGTTTCGCTGCTCTCGGGACTCTTGGATAGTGAATTCTCAAATCGCCCATTTGACTTCTTGCCTCTTGTTCCAGCACCAAAAACTCGTCATTATGAACCTTCAATGCCTCATTTATGGCTTCCATTCTGTTCAGCATATATGGTATATAGCCAAGGGTCATGACGATGACCATAATTGAGGTCAGAATTGAGGAATAGCCGATGAAGTCGGTGAACCAACCCATGATTCGGATTGCAGATAAAATTGTCTCTTTTTTCCTGCGTATATGGTTTTTATACTCCCCCCCCCCTCATTCACCCCTCGCCCCCTCGGAGGGGGCGAGGGGGGAAGGGGGAAGGACTAGTTTCCAAACTAGTTGTTGTTTTCCACATAATGTTCTGAAGAATATTGGAAAGTGTGACCTTATCTGAATCTGAATCTGACTAGCTGATTTGGCTTGGTTTGCGTTTGAAAAAATTTCAGAACACGTAGAAGACGTTTGAAATTCTGAATCTCAAAAATTTCAATGAGATGAGGGATTTGGTGACGTCAAAGTTGTTCATCTCGAAATTTGATGAATTTTGATATCCATATCGACTAGGTTTGAAAAAATTGAAAAATTCAGAAAGTCTTCTGACTTCTGAAATCTGAATTTTGAATTATCAGTTTTCTGTGAAACTATGGCAATATTAGGATCAAATGACTCCAAAATTTCAGCTCTTCAACTTTAACGACAAGAATTTCAAAAAATAGAAAATTTGAATTGAGATAATTTGAAATGGACCACTTTTATGTACCTAAACTTCAAGCAAGTTGGTTTTTGAAGTTTTTTGGTGACGTTAAACGTGTTTCCCATTAAATTTGGAGTCGTTTGATGTGTAACATGCCTATGTTCCAAAAAACTTCTAGAATTCAGAATCTGACGTCTTCTGAATTCAGAATATCTCAATTTTCCAAACCTAGTCATGATTATTATCAATCGATTCAGAATTTCACACTGATCAACTTTAACGTCACCAAATCTTTCCAAAAGGGTCAGAATTCAGAATTCCAGATGACTCCCCCCCTCCCTCTGATCCTTATCTTCCAATCCGATCACAGTTCCATCACATTGTCCATTATGTTGTTGTTATGGTATTCGTCTTAGTCATCACATTACATCACAATTACCAGTTCCATAAAAACTAGAATGTCTAAAAAATAATTGTTTATCTGATATGGGATAGGATAGAGAAAATCGAGTGGTGATAAGGTGATAAGAGCAGAATTCATCTATTCATCTTTTTTAGAGCAAGATGGTGATAACAATGGGTCAGTATCATTGTCAAGTTGGTCTTCGTGATTATCATTATCCCCTCCCTCATCCTCCTCCTCCTCTTCCTCCTCCTTATCACTTCCATGACTAATCATAAAATCTTTCATAGTCTTCAAACAGATCGATTCATGCTGCAATTCCAGTTCTCTTTCGATGTCTCGAACAGTGATAAAACCATCGTGATCTTCATCAAGTTCCTGAAGAAAAAATCAATAAATCGATAAGCTCCGCCCACTGATAAAAAACCTTAAAACGCTTCGAGGAGAATCTGGCGATCAGTGGTGATAAGGGCTTCAAATCGTCATCAGCCGACTTGGATCTGTAAATACTACCAGCCGGTAGTCCAATAGCTGCCACGTCGATAGTTTGATGAGAAGCGGTCAAGGCGAAAACGCTTCGGGTGTACTTGTAGAAGGCCGGTTCATCGACACGACCCTAAAAATTAAAGTTTTGAAGAATTTCATGTCGTTAGAAAGATTCCCCGCAAAATTCTGAGTTGATTGATACTAATCATGATGGGGTTCTGAAAAGGTCGAAAAAATCGAAAAATTCAGAATCCAAGGTCTTCTGAATTCTGAATTTCAAAAAATTTCAAACTTAGGCATGATTACAATCAATCGACGCGGAATTTCACGCTGAATAACTTTGACGTCACCAAAACTTCTGATTCTGGAGTTTTTCTCACCTTCCCCTCCACATCCATAAGTTGGAAAGCGAATTGAGCCCTGGCTGAGGAGTTGATGTGTGAGTTGCTCATTTCAGATGTTTTTCCGCCGTCGGATAGCTCCCAGAGACAAAGGATGAGGTCCTAAAGCAACTTTTTTTTAATTGAAGAAAATTCAGTATTCTGAAGCTTCAGAATCTCCAGAATCCCCATTTTTACCTCAAAAGTGATCTGCTGATGTTGTTTATTTTTCACAATTGCCGAGTAGAATCTATCGACAAATGTAGAATCATTGGCTTGCGGGAACAAACTTCTGAAGACGATTCTCCACTGGGATTCAGTCATTCGACCGTTAGAGCACTTCTGAAACGCGAACTTGTCTACAAATCCAAAAATCTCGACGTTAGAAATTTCCAGCATAAAATTCTGAATCGATTGATAATAATCATGACTAGGTTTGGAAAATCGAAAAATTCTGAATTCAGAAGACCTCAAATTCTGAATCCTAAAAATTTTTTAGAACCTAGGCATGTTACATATCAAACGACTCCAAATTTGATGAAGAACACGTTTCACGTCATCAAAAAACCCAAAAACTAACCTGTTTGAAGTTTCGGTACATAAACATGATCCATTTTCGATTGAACCCAGTTAACTGAACAAGTTGATCAAGTCCAGGAGGCTGGGTGTTGAATGGGTTGGATAGCAAGTCCTCCACGTCGATTTCGACTTCTGAAAAAAAAATTGAAAATTTGAATTTGACCTTGAGGCGGAATTTTCTCACCATCATCATAGAAACAAAGCCAGAATTGGCATCTTCGAATTCCCCAGTATATCGCATTGATGAACTTGTTTTTGGAAGGTTGTCTGGAGCCAAAGTGCCTGGAATTAAAAGTTGCGTAAGGAAACATGGTACTGTAGTTTGTAGTGACCACTCAAAAGTCCCATCTTCCCGCTGGGAACGTTGAAATTCAGAATTCGACTTGAAAGTTGAAGACTCGACGTAGAACATTCCAGAATACCGGATGAGTATAATAAGTGAAGTGTCATGCCAAGTATATAATAATCCCTATTATACCCCCCCCCTTTTCCCATTTCTCTAATCCTCACCCCTCCTTATAATATTTCTCACGGATTATCATCCCAAGGGGTGAAGGGGTGAGTGAGTGTGTGCTATTCCGGGAGTTTCCAGAATATGTTTTTTAATTAAAAATATGGAGTGATGGACACTTTGCGAAAATAAAAATGAGATGTGGAGTTGATACTTGAGAGTAAACATTAGAAGTTGAAATGAAACTTGGGGGGTCCTGACAATGAGAGGTAAGAATTTTGGATTCTGAAAGTTCTAGTAACGTCAAAAATGATCAGTGTGAGCTCCTGATTTATTTGATATACATCATGACTATGTTCTGAAAAATTTCAATTTTACAGAATTCAGAATCTCAAGATCTTCTGAATTTTGAAATGTTTCAAGTTTTGCAAAAAATAGTGACGTTAGAAATATTCACCGCAAAATTTGGAATTTTTTGATATACATCATGACCATAATCAAAATTTTTCTCAAATTCAGAATTCGACGTCTTCTGAATTCTGAATTTTACAATTTTTCAAAACTTAGCCATTATTAGTATCAATCGACGCAGAATCTCACGCTGAGTAACTTTGACGTCGCCAAACTCCTCAATTCTCAAAAAAATCACAAACCATTCTTCCAAATCTCTCATCTGACCACCTACTGATAGCATAGTGATAACCAAGATGTGTAATCACACTTCTCTTATCCAAATACATTTTTCCCCGACGACGTCGTCTATTCAAAACCACAAATCCGGCTCAAGACGAATCATAAGCCAGCTTTGTCTATTTTCCCGCGCTATTCTGCGAAATCAGGTGATTTGACGCCAGAAAACAGATTTTTGAATAGCGGAGGGAATTGGTGTTTTCCACGTTTTCCACCTGGGGGTATAAGGGGGATTCTGAAGAATTTTAGAAAAAAAAAAATTTTGTTTGAAAAAAAAAATTTCGAAATTTTTTTTTCAAAATTTTTTTTTTTTTTTTTTATTTAAAAAAATTTGAAAAATTTGAAATATTCTGAATTTGACGTGAAATTTGACGTCTTCTGACTTCTGATTTCTGAATTACAATTTTCTGTAAAACTAGGGCGATATTAGTATCAAAAAACTCCAAATTTTCCGCTCTTCAACTTGAACGTCAAGAATTTCAAAAAATTAAAAATTTTAATTTGAAAAAATCATGTTAATGTACC